>JAOPSE010000104.1:5925947-6152995 GCA_029449295.1 Zea luxurians | reverse complement strand
AAGCTTTTGAACGTACTAAGCACATGCCGGGAAAAATGGTAACCAGTAAACCTGGTACCTGAGTGAAGCCAGGCGCGGACTTTATCCCTCATGCGACCTGAGACTAGGTCTCCCATGCTAGCTATGGTGAGTACAAGTGCGGTCACTGCACGACGGCAGCCGGGGTCGGTGGAGCATTGTATACCAAGGCGGTGAGGCCTGGACGCGAACGGGGAATCGATGGGGACGTTTGTCATGTGTGGGGTTGGAGTACCCTGACATGCCGTGTGTTTAGGTCTACCTTGCAAGGTTAAAACTCGATTCGAATCGTCTGCTTCTCGCAGCTAATGAGACTGCTTGACCCCATGTACGGCATCGAGTAAGAAGTGAAATGAGGTTACATGAGATAACTTGTTGATTGAACTAAATGCTTGTCACCATGTATGCTTAGAAGGAGCAAATCTAGCTAAGTTAATGATGATAGAAATTGAAAGGCTAAAAATTGATTTTAGAAACAGCTAGTGCTTTGGCAAACCAAACCCTCAGCCAAACAGCTGCATAGTCTAGAGGTAGATGAGTAGATTCCTCACACCGGTTAAGTCTAGTTGAGTATTAGTATACTCAGCCTTGCTTGTGGCATAATTTTTGCAAGTACCATTCAGGAAATGGTTGATGGTGTGACTTGGCCTACCACCCTGCCACCGGGTTGGACGGTCGAGTGGGATGTTGCTCCGGCAGGAGAGGAGCCCGAGGAGTAGTGGCTTGGCCTTGCCCATTTCCTCGATACCGACGACGTCGATTATCCGCTGCATTTTATTTTTGTGAACTCTTATTTGCTACTCAAAAGCTCCGATTTATGTAATAACTCAGTACTTAATTTGAGTCTTCCTATTTATTGTATTTCTTCTATGACTCACCTTCGAGTGAGATTGTGGAATTTGATCCTAGTTAAGTGGCTCTATCAGACTAGATCTGAGGGACTGACGGGTTATTCCGATTAAGTGTGTTACGGCCCCTGAGGCGTGATTTAGGCACTTAAGCTGGAATAATTCGGGTGGTTCCGCCACAGCTGGTATCGGAGCAAATTCCACCACAGAGAAGGACAATGAAACCATGAATACCATTTTTCAAAATTAAAACTTGCCTAGGAAACTGCTAGGAATCGTCAGGACTAGACCGCTAGACCTAGGACGAAAGGCCTTAGGCATAGAGGGAGAATTAGGGTGGCTAATTACTTAGGCCTCGTGGGCCAGATACTTATATTTTATGGATGCCCTAAAAGCACCCTATTTTCTTTTGAGAGCAACGTTACTTCCAGCATGCATGCATTATAAACACAAAGGGGAATTAAAAATTTGAGCTAACCTCGCTTTCTTTAAAACCATCCGGGCTCTCTTTTTCTTTTTCCTTCCACCATAATCTTTACCTTTGATTCCCTTCCGCAAATGAATTCACCCACCCCCGCCAGTGGAGGAGACTCTCGTTTCAGTTCTGACTTCCTTTCTCGCGATGGCTTTCCTTCCATCTTGTGGGAAGTGCTTAACTCCACCGGTTACCCTACGCCCCCTTTGTACACGGTGCAGTTGTATGAGGAGCATCGGGTACCTCGTTGTCGGGTCTGGCTGACTTTGGAGGCTCATCCCCTTCATCCGGGTTGGCGTTCTCTTGATTCTGAGACGATTGGACTCAGGACGGATGACACCGTTGAAGCAGCAGCCATGAAGACTCTGACGACTTTCTGTGGCTACCATCCCCTAGAGATGGTGATGCACCCTTGGGACTCTTCCCTGCTGAGGAAGAAGGATGATCCCATGTGGTGTAACCGCGTGAGCCATGTAAAGGATGTGTTGGCGATGTATCCTGACTTGGTTGGGAGGGTCACCGTTCAGTGCATGAGTGCGCTGTACCGCCTTCAGGCCCTTCAGAGCGATGCTATGGCACTCCTTGCTAACACCGCTCAAACTGCCAAGCTCACTCTCGACAAGGTCGAGAAGAATTTTGTGGTCGATCTATCCACCGAGTTGGTAGAGAAGGATCTGCAGGTGGAGAGGCTAAGCCAGCGCATCACCACCTTGGAGCAGCAGGTGGAGATCCGATACAACACTATTGAGTGTCTTGGAGAACCAGCTTCACGATGTGCAGGAGGGAACTCGAAGAAGCAAACGACCACTTGGACATGCACCACCTAGAGATGGAGGCCAATGAAGCAGGAAGCGAGGGAGAAGAGGCTCCCGAGGAGCTAGGACCAGCCCCTGGTGCCAATGGGACTACCTTACGCAGGTGCCTCCTTCACCCGTATCCAGTGTCGCTTCCACCGCCCAGGGTTAAGCAGTCACTTTGACACTTTTAGGCGGATAGAAACCTATGCGAGCTTAGTTGATGTCAGATTTTGGACTAGGCTTATGGTACTTTCCCCTGATTGATGTAACCCTATGAACTCTTGAAATCTGTGGGATATTTGTCACCATGTTATCTTCATTTCGAACCTAATATTATGATTACGACTTTTTCCTTCCTTATGAGATGATATCTTGTCATTCGAAACTGTGAGTTGGGATAACAATGGCGACAATCTCTGTTTTCAGATGGCAGCTAGGCAGCGTCGCGGGCATAATGAGCAGGTTCACCCGCCACCGTCCTCCAGCTCCCACAGTGCAGGAGCTGATGGCCCAGCAGAATGAGATTCTGCGACAGCTCTTGCAGCGCAAGCCCCACCCTCAGCAGCATGGTGGAGGCCAGCATCAGCGACCCCCGGCTATGGCAACTTACCAGGAGTTTTGAGCACGCAGCCACCCTTGATCACCAAGGGCAGAGGATCCGTTGGACGCCGACGTATGGCTTCGCGTCGTTGAGTCCAAGTTTCCCTCCTCACGGGAGACTGCCCTGATGAGGCCAAGGCTCGCTTCGCCGCACAGCAGCTTCGCGGCCCTGCTCGAGACTTGGTGGGATCACTTCCGTGCTATGCTCCCCGTTGATCGTGAAGTATCTTGGGAGGAATTCAAGACTGCCTTCAGAGGACACCACATCCCAGCTGACATTCTTGATCGGAAGCTGAATGAATTTTCTGGCCCTTAATCAAGGAACCCGCACGGTACTGCAGTATGCGCAAGGCCTTCAACGACTGTATGCCAGTATGCAGGGTATCATGCTGATTCTGATGAAAAGAAGAGAGATCGCTTCCGCAGGGGTCTCAATACCAGAGCTGCGGGAACGACTCAACACTGTCTGGGCCGATAACTTCAATGAGTTGGTCAACATGGCCATCTCCCAGGAGGATTGCATTGTTGCTCACCGGGCAGAGAAGAAGAGAAAGGCACCAATGGCAGCACCATCCGCTCAGGCTCAGAGGTTCCGAATTGTTTTCTCACAATTAGAGCAGGGGTTTTCAGTAGCAGGCAGGCAGATGGGTGATCAGGCCACCCTCAGCAACCGCAGCAGCCGGCACCCAACCACTTTCTAGCTCCCGCCCCAAGGAACAGTCAGCCTCCGCAGCAGCAGCAGTTCTGCCAGGGCAATGGGAACAAGTGTTTCACTTGTGGCAATGTGGGCCACTATGCCAAGAATTGTCCCAGGAACCAGCAGAGGCAGATGCCAGCACCAAATCAAGAGCAAGGGAAGAAAGCAGAAGGTGCAAGTCAGGCAAGGGAAGCTCAACTTCACTACTCTGGAGGAAGTACCAGAAGGAGCTCCTATCATGACCAGTATCTTTTCATTTATAATCAACCTGCTTTAATTCTGTTTGATTCTGGTGCATCTCATAGTTTCATTAGCCAAAAGTTCAGTGCTAAATGTAAACTGCCATACTCTCACTCAAAACGGTCATTCATGATAGTCAACACCTGAGGGTAAAATTGCAACTAACCAATTAAACCAAAGTGTGCCTATTCAACTGGGAAGCCACATTGTCAAAACCACTCTTCTTGTGTTGGGATTGGAAAATGTGGACATTATTCTGGGAGCTAATTGGATGACCTTGCACCAAGTTGTGCTTGATGTAGCCAGTCGTACCGTGGAAGTTAATTCTCTGTTCTGCGGAACTTCACCTTAATTCTGCCTAGTCAAGGTTCTACTCAGTCATATGCTTTCTCTATGACGGAGTTACCTCTGAAGAAGATCCCAGTGGTCTGTGAGTATGCAGATGTCTTTCCTGATGAATTGCCAGGAATGCCACCAGACCGGGATATTGAATTCGCCATCGAGTTGTAACCGGGAACGGCCCCAATTTCCAAGAGGCCTTACCGAATGCCACCCGCTGAGTTGGCAGAGTTGAAGAAGCAATTGCAAGAGTTGCTGGACAAGGGATTTATTCGCCCAAGCACTTCGTCTTGGGGATGTCGAGCACTGTTTGTGAAGAAGGATGAAAGCTTGAGGCTGTGTATAGATTACCGCCCTCTTAATGCGGTAACTATCAGAACAAGTATCCTTTGCCTCGTATTGATGTTCTTTTTTGACCAGTTGGTCGGGGCCAAAGTATTCTCCAAGATAGACCTTCGCTCTGGCTACCATCAAATCAAGATACGAGCAAGTGATGTTCCGAAGACGACATTCTCAACCAGATATGGGCTATATGAATTCTTGGTGATGTCATTCGGGCTGACAAATGCACCAGCATATTTCATGTATCTGATGAATTCTGTTTTCATGCCGAAATTGGACAAGTTCGTAGTGGTTTTCATTGATGATATTTTGGTGTACTCAAGAACGAAGAAGAACATGTCGGGCATTTGCATGTAGTACTTCAACGTCTGCGAGAGCACCACCTTTATGCAAGTTATCCAAGTGTGATTTTGGCTAAAGGAAATCAAATTCTTGGGTCACACTATCTCTCAGGCTGGAATAGCTGTTGATCCTGATAAAGTGCAAGAGGTGATGAACTGGAAGCCACCAGCAACTGTCCGTCAGATTCGGAGTTTTCTGGGATTAGCTGGTTATTACCGAAGATTTATTCCGGACTTCTCTCGAATTGCGAAGCCTATAACTGAGTTGCTGAAGAAAGAAGTAGCAAGCCTTTTGATGTATATTGCGATGCCTTTGGCACCGGGCTAGGTTGTGTCTTGATGCAAGACAACCGAGTCATTGCTTATGCCGTCAAGAGCACTCAGGCATCATGAGCAAAAACTATCCCACTCATGACCCTCGAGTTGGCAGCAGTGGTTCATGCATTAAAGATGTGGAGGCATTATTTAATGGGAACCCACTGCAACCATCTTTCACTGATCATAAGAGCCTTAAGTACATCTTTACTCAGGCTGATCTCAACATGAGGCGAGAGAAGATGGCTAGAGCTGATCAGGATTATGACCTAGAGGTACATTATCACCCAGGAAAAGCTAATGTAGATAGCAGATGCCTTGAGTCGGAAGATGCAATGCCATTGTATTCTGATGGATTCATCGCATTAACACCTGGTTGTGATGAGTTGAGCAAGATGCAAATTGAAGTGATTCCTTCTGGTTCTTTGTCTCACATTTCTGTTCAGCCAGCTTTGCAAGACCAGATTATCATGGCCCAGCTCAGTGACAAGGGATGGCACATTATCAAGAAGAATCTCCATCAGAAGGTTGAGAAGTATAATTGTTTCCGCCAGGATGAAAAGGGAGTGTTATGGTTCAAAAGCAGATTGGTAATTCCTAAAGATCAGGACCTCAAGAGAAATCTTGGATGAGGCTCATCTCTCCAATTCTCTATGCAATCCAGGAAGCACCAAGATGTACCATGATCTGAAGCCTTTGTACTGGTGGACCAGAATGAAGAGGGAGATAGCCTAGTATGTATCAGAATGTGACACCTATCAGAGGATAAAGGCAAGCCACTTGAAATCAGCTAGAGCTTTTGCAACCCCTGTCCATACCTTCATGGAAGTGGGATGACATCAGCATGGATTTCATTGTGGGTCTGCCCAACACCTCTCGTCCATCATGATTCGATTTGGGTTATTGTGGACCGACTGACAAAAGTGGCACATTTTCTTCCTGTGCACACCACTGATAAGGCTCAGAAGTATGCAGAATTGTATATTGACCGGATCGTGTATTTGCACGGATTACCTCGAACCATTGTTTTTGACCGAGGAGCCCAATTTGTTGCCAGATTTTGGGAACAATTGCAAGAGTCTTTGGGAACCAAGCTAATCAGGAGTTCAGCTTACCACCCACAGACTGATGGTCAGACGGAAAGGGTAAACCAAATCCTAGAGGATATGCTGAGAGCTTGTGCAATCGATAGTGGCAAGAACTGGGATAAGCACCTCTCCTTGGCAGAGTTTGCTTATAACAATAGTTATCAATCCAGCCTAAAGATGGCACCTTTCGAAGCTCTCTATGGAAGAAGGTGTAGGACCACCACTCAATTGGTCTCAACCCTCGAGAAAGAGAAGTTTTTGGACCTGACTTAGTGACTGAAGCCGAAAGGAAAGTCAAACTAATCAGGAAGAATCTAGAAGCTGCTCAGGCCAGGCAGAAGAGTTACCATGATAGAAGAAGGAAACCTCTCCAGTTCGAGGTGGGAAGTTTTGTATACCTCAAGGTATCACCCACCAAGGGAGTGCAGAGGTTGGGATCAAGGGCAAGCTAGCCCCTTGTTACATTGGACCTTATGAGATCATAGAAGCATGTGGACCCGTGGCATACAAGCTGAAGTTACCTTCAAAAATGTCTGCCATTCACAGTGTATTCCATGTATCTCAGCTGAAGATGTGTGTTCGATTGCCGACCGAGATCATAGCAGAGCCAGAATTGGAGATAGAGTCAGATCTATCGTACCAAGAGTACCCCTCCAAGATTCTGGATTGCAAAGAAAGATCAACTCGGGGCTAAATCGATCAAGATGTACAAGGTCCAGTGGAGTAATCACTCAGAGGAGGAAGCTACTTGGGAAACCGAGGAATTCTTGAGATCCAACTTCCCCGATTGCCTACCTAAGGAAGCTGGTACGTAATCACACCCCGACCCCCTCCTCCTGTCCTTCGAATCTAATTTTCAAAAATATGATCTTAAATCAGAATGGAGTAACTATGAAGTAAAACTTAAAAAGGGCTTCCTTCTGAAGTTGCAAAGAGAATGACATTCGAAGAGCAGTTTTACCCTAATAATAACAATAATCACCCAATTCATATAAGTCTCACCCTTCGCTTCACCCTGGGAGGACTCTGGCCCGAATCTCGGACGAGATTCCTTTAAGGGGGGAAGACTGTGACACCCCAGTGTCACCTAGGGGTTTTTCTTAAAAATGCCAAATCAAGAACCATCATTTTATGTGAACCAAAGTGAGCATGAGCATCAAATTAACTTAAGAATAAAGAATTCACCAAGCATATACTTAAAAGTATCATGATCAAAGCAAATGGGTCTTTCCAAAAGGTAATAATGTTGCAACCCTAATAAACCCTAAGTAGGCCCAGTTAAGCATAAAAGAGAATTGGGAGAAGTCATGAGGGAAAAATGCAAAATTTAGATATGATCAAATTACAAAACTTTAGTTCACCAAATAACTAACAAAACATAGTAAGAGAGTTTGGCCTTTTGGTCTTTTTAAAATTCCCAAATCAGCCCTTGAACCATGAGCCCTTGGAGAAATTTAGATTTCTGAATTTCTGAAATTTCAGACCTCTTTCCAAAGATCAACTGCGTTCTCTGTTTTTGGAAACTCAAAAACTAGAAGATCCAAATATAAAAATTGTGCCAAATTCCCTTGAACACGTCCTGGAAAAGTTTGAACTCAAACCAAATTCATTTGACATGGTTTTGGCGCAGTTTGACCTCAGGACCAGACATTCTGACACTGGCATCTTGGTGACGCTACAACTCCCTGTCCCTAGCCTAAAACCACGCGACGTCCATACACAAAAGACAAAAGCAAGGTCAGGTGAACAAATCCTTCACAGCGATCTTGCCCAAATTCGTGAAGATTTGCACCCAACCAGTGCTTGAACATGGGCAAGAGGCAACGGGCACACGTGTTCGACCGTGGCTGACACCTCCGGTTCACGCCCGTTCGCGCACCGCGCCTCCCAGTGCAAGCCCGCGCGCGCTCACCGGTCCACGGCCTCCCGTGCACCGCGCCGTGCCTATAAAGCCTCCCAGGCGCGCCCCACTTCACCCCGCGCTCACCTTCACCGGCCAGCCCCCTCTCCTTAGCTCCGGCGAGCTCAATTCCGCCCACCATTGCCGCCAGAGCTTCGGCCACCGTGGCCAGCCCACTCCCGCCACCCCCCAAGTCGAGCCAGTGCTTCGGCTAGCTTCGCCAGTGGCCCGTGAAGCTTTCCAAGCCCTCGGACCAGGCCGGACTTCACCGGAGGCCCGAGATCGACCTCACCGGACTTTGGTCTTTCGCCGCCAGCGCGTGAACAGAGCTAACCGATGAATCTCCGTCCAATTCCTTGCACCCATATCTTCTCTGGCATCCCGTGAACCTCTCTGACCCGTCCAATTGAACTATCTCGCCGTGAGCAGGCCGGACTCCTCGTCGCCGACGAGCATCCCCGCCTGCGCGCGTGGACCGACCGACTCCGGCCATCCCCGACGGCGACCCGCACACCGTTGTGATCCCCGAGACCTCCCCTACGTCCTCGACCACTTCACCGGAGCCATCTCGCCGCCGGTAAGCCCCTCCGCCCTTTCTTCCGCCGTGGTTACTGTTTAAGTTAGGAGAAGGACCTCGGGTTAGGATTTGAAGAACCCGAGGGGTTTTCTGTAACGTCAGTGACCCATGTGAATAGTAGCCTAAGGACTGATCCGCGAAGAAAACTTAAAATACCCGCCAGGGACCCCCGTGCAAAGTGGTTTTCCATTAAATCAATTCTGTTAATCATTTAAAATGACCAGAGAACTTAGAAAACCCATAACTTGATGAATTCTTAATAAAAAGTTGTCAAACTAATTTTGCTAAATCCTAAATATTATGATCTATCATTTAAAAATGATAAACCCTATGCTTTCTATTGTAAATTTTAGAGTTAAAATTAAAGACAGAAACTGACCAAACCTTGTTTAATTAAGGAAAATTAGATTTACTTCTGTACTGAACTTAAGAAAATTTGTGGGTATTCCAATCTCATTGAGACACTGTTTAAAAATAATAGGAACCCTAGCATTGGAAAATATGATGTAGATATTCAATTAAAGCTATTTTGCCCAAAACTTAGGAAAAATCAGAAAGGCATTAAGAATTCATGAATAGTGATTAAGATTATTTTTCCTAGTTTGCTTAAGTAACAGAGAACCTAGGAAAAATAAAGAGACCATTAGTCCAGATCAGTTTGAAATTAGAATGCTTTATTTAGCCTTATTTGAACTGAAAATCAATTATTAGAATTATAAAACTATACCCAAAATGGATAATAAAAATCCAGTGGACTTACAACCACCAGAGCCCCACTACAAAAATAAAGAACACCTCAGCCCAACCTTTTAAGTAAGGAAAACAAATATAAAATGATAATGAGGCATTTTCTAAATAAGTCATGAACAACCCCTAATAATGTGATAATGGGCAACCAAAAATTGACTAAGTCCATAATGAGATAAACCACCAGAGAAAAATACAAACCCATGAAAAAGGAGCAAACCCTTACCTATTGCTAATGTTTTATGAGAAAGGCCACTTAACTCAAATAATGCATACCACCCCTTCCCTTAAGCAAAAAGATGCCAAACTTCAAAATGATTGCTCTTGCACAAAACAAAAACCAAGAAAAATAAGAACTTTGTTGTTTGATATTTTTCAAATATAGTAGTAGTAAAAAGCACCTATTTGGCTAGAAACTTGTGAAAACCATAGAAAAATAATTAAAAGGTATTAATGACTAGAAGTTTGTACCAAATCATGTTATGACACCTAAAAGCCAGCAAAAATAAGTTTTAGAGAATTACCCACTGTTAAATAATAGTTGTAGTTCAAGGCACCCCTTCTGCCCTAGAATTTAATAATTTTGTCCAGAGAAAACCATTCACTTTCTGATCCCCAAATTTTAAGACAGAGAAATATACACCAGTACCAAGCCACTGTAATTTTTGCAGAATTTTTGGAATTCTATTAAAGCAACTTGTAGTTCAAACCTACTCCAAAACATTAAAGAGAATAAAAGAAAAGGAAAGAAGAAATAAACCTCACCCCAATAAGTCTAACTTGAGTACTTATCAACTCTCACTAAGACTTAAAAGGAATTCAGTGGAACCCCAAAAATAAACCTACCACTTGCCTTAGCTAAGTTTAACCCAATTTACCAAGTATACCACCCAAGGGTCTTACATCAGTAAAGTTAACCTTGTTTAACTCAAAGTAAATCATACACCTCCAAAGTTGTAATTTCTAAAAGCACCTATCATATCATGCATATATCTTACGCATTGCATTCATTAGATTGTAATCTTGCCGACGGAGAGTACGTGCTCATCCCCGAGCAAGGACCTGTCCAAGAGGAGGACCAGGAGCAGGCTTCAGAGGCTGCTATTGAGGATCTCCCCGCAGCCCCAGCAATTGAAGGCAAGCCCCGGTTTTATGCATAACCTGTTAATTATGCTATTTTACTACACTTAATGCTTGTAGGATTGTATTGTGCACTTAAGTGTAGGAGTTGCTTGAAACCTCTAGTTGCATGAACTTAGGATTCCTTTTTGAGATGAATACTAGTATGCTAGGTCGAGTAGTTGCTTGCTAATCAGGATCTCGGTAGAAGTCGAGTGATTTTTCTAGCACTCGCGCAAGGTCAGGAATTGATTGTATTCATCTTGATAACGGGATATATGTTAGTCTATGGACTTGGGTCCAGGGAGGATGCCTTGTCCATGAGACGGGAAAAGGAATTAAGGATTAATGTGTGGATACCTGAGTCAAGCTTTTGAACGTACTAAGCACATGCCGGGAAAAATGGTAACCGGTAAACCTAGTACCTGAGTGAAGCCGGGCTTGGACTTTATCCCTCATGCGACCTGAGACTGGGTCTCCCATGCTAGCTATGGTGGGTACAAGTGCGGTCACTACACGGTGGCAACCAGGGTTGGTGGAGCATTGTATGCCAAGGCAGTGAGGCCTGGACGCGAACGGGGAATCGATGGGGACGGTTGTCATGTGTGGGGTCGGAGTACCCTGACATGCCGTGTGTTTAGGTCTACCTTGCAAGGTTAAAACTCGATTCGAATCGTCTGCTTCTCGCAGCTAATGAGACTGCTTAACCCCTTGTACTGCATCGAGTAAGAAGTGAAATGAGGTTACATGAGATAACTTGTTGATTGAACTAAATGCTTGCCACCATGTATGCTTAGAAGGAGCAAATCTAGCTAAGTTAATGATGATAGAAATTGAAAGGCTAAAATTTGATTTTAGAAACAGCTAGTGCTTTTGGCAAACCAAACCCCTCAGCCAAACAGCTGCATAGTCTAGAGGTAGAGGAGTAGATTCCTCACACCGGTTAAGTCTAGCTAAGTATTAGTATACTCAGCCTTGCTTGTGGCATAATTTTTGCAGGTACCATTTAGGAAATGGTTGATGGTGTGACTTGGCCTACCACCCTGCCACCGGGTTGGACGGTCGAGTGGGATGTTGCTCCGGCAGGAGAGGAGCCCGAGGAGTAGTGGCTTGGCCTTGCCCATTTCCTCGATACCGACGACGTCGATTATCCGCTGCATTTTATTTTTGTGAACTCTTATTTGCTACTCAAAAACTCCGATTTATGTAATAACTCAGTACTTAATTTGAGGTTTCCTGTTTTATTGTATTTCTTCTGTGACTCACCTTTGAGTGAGATTGTGGAATTTGATCCTGGTTAAGTGGCTCTATAAGACTAGATCTGAGGGACTGACGGGTTATTCCGATTTAAGAGTGTTACGGCCCCTGAGGCGTGATTTAGGCACTTAAGCTGGAATAATTCGGGTGGTTCCGCCACACGAACAATTGATGATTTGTCCATTAGCCACTCTGACCGCCATGGGGCCTTGCAAGGGTTATATGTCCGTCAACATTGACACAAATTGGTTGCTAATAAAAGAGTGGGTTGATCCAGAATCAAAAAGTATCATCAAAGGATGTTGTTGAATATTGCCCTAAAAATGTAATGTGGATACTGCATCTGTCCCTGTCCACGCCGCATCAGACAGTGTCATCAGTAATTGAGGCTAGCTGTCTTGTACTGTTTCACTATCCTCTGGTTCATCCGACAAATCCCAAACCTCTCAATAGCTTGTAGTTGCACAGTATTGGGGCATTTGTGTCTCCTAAACCACTTTTCCGCACAACGATCACAGAGACCTAGAGCACGATGATAGCTTTTCAATGAAGCTACACGATCAGTAGAGGACCCCATCCGACGGCCTTCATGCACCGGCTTGTCCACTCCTGGAGCAACGCCATCAGCACGATCATGGTCAGTCGTCGTTGTGGTATGAGGCCAAGCCAGCTAGTTGGAAATAGGCTCAACCCGTCGGCGTCTTGTGGATTCCAGCGCCTCTTCCTGCACAAGAGCCTGAGCGCAGGCAACATTGAGGTTTGGGGGATGCTATACCATAATTACAGCCTTAATGTCATGCCTAAGACCATCAACGAAACGCATAGTGTAATACAATGGGTCGGTGCGAGATTCATATGCTGCTAACTCATCAACTAAGGATGCAAATTGTTCTACATACTCGGACACAGGACCTAGCTGCCTCATATGAAACAATTGTCTAATCAATGATTCATGTTGCTCCCTACAAAATCTTTCATGAATAAGCTCACAAAATTCTTCCCATGACATAAAACGTAATCGACGCTCTACTGACTGCAACCAACGATGAGCCTTGCCTTCAAAGTGCATTGATGCCACTTTGACCCACATATAATATTCTGTTTCGTACATCTCAAAGTAGTTCTCAGCTTGCACTCGCCACAATTGTTGGTGTGAGCCGTCAAAGCGAGGAAAGCTAATCTGAGGCAAACGACTAGGCGCCAAGCGTCCTGCGTCGCGTCCCAATTCATACGGATAATACTGCTCAGGCATAAATCCAGAGAGGCGAGTAGGATGGGGAGGATGCCTACTCTTGACCGGGCCGTGAGACGGGTTAAATTCATACTCATACTCATGCTCCCAGTGGTATTGTTCTTGGCGGTGGCCATATGGCCCAGCAACAGGTGGCGGCGTGGCCGCAGAGCGTTGGGGCATTGCCGCTGTGCGTAGGGGCGCCTCCGTGCCGGAGCCGAAGATGCCTGGTTTGTCGATGGATTCGGCTCGACGTTCACGCTCGAGGAACTTGTTGACGCGCAGGACCTCGAGGGCGACGTCCTCGACGCGCTTGACTAGATCTGGCCGCTAGAGCTCAATGACAGAACACATTTCTTCCAGCGCCACGAGACGGTCGTCGCCGCGGAGAGCCGGCACATCGACCTGCTCCTGGATCTTGTCGCAGCATGTCGTGAAGTGAGAGTGAATATCTTCGACACGCCTTTCAATGTTGTCACAACGTCCGGTGAACTTCTCAGAGGGCCGCGCTTCCATCAGGCGCAATTCCTCGAGCAGTTGGCGGTTACTGGAGTCGGTGTACTCCATTGCTGCGGTGGTCGCACGAGTACGCCGTTGGCAGTTGCTGCTTGGATCCAGAGTGCCTGAGTCTGATACCAGATTGTTAGCATGTGGTGGAGAAGGGGAGAGGAGAGGAAGAGATCCAAGATAGGAGAAGAAGACTGGGAGGCGGCGGCGACCAAGACAGCCGGCTGCCAGAGAGTAATCTATTATCTCTTCTGTTTTTCGATGCCCTCCGTGAGTTCGTTTCCAGGTTTATATCCTCTTCATTACAATACGGCCCATCAGGCCTACATAGTCCACTCCGGCCCAGATACCCTCACGTTACGACGATTCACTCGTTCGGACGTGTAGCTGCTCCATCCTCGGACTCGCCATCCGCTTCGTTGTTCACTTCTTCGATGTCCTGGGCACCGGAGCTGACACAAACTAATAGCTAGGCACGTACTATAACATCAAACTCGAATCAGTGAACAAAGAACTGAGATACTTATCCTCTCGCACAGATCAAAAGCCCTATCTGTAACAAAAAAGATCATTCTGGCCGAAAAATACCGAGGATCTGTTTGCGCCAACAAACGAAAGATCCGAGAGAACAACGAAAAAAAGGAGGGGACAAGATGATCGTGCCTTTAGGAAATTAGATTAAACATAACAATCAAGTCGCATGGCTAACGCCTACGCAGCGTTTGAACTTCGGACATGTTTTGGAGCTCGGAGATGATTGATTAATCACCTCTTGGTATAGTCGGATGTGACGTTGGGGCTCCGGATCCGGCAGATGGAGGCAGACAACAACGTCCGAGCAAGGCGCACGATGAAGCTTCAGGTGGGTGCCCGCGACATGTAGAAGGTGAGCAAGACGCCATCGTTGATGCTGCGAAAGCTACCCCCACCGACTACCTCCTCCCAGGACTCCTCGCTGCCGACGTTAGCTGCTGCTGGTCGTGCGGCGCTCGGGTCCTTCCCCTCGTCTTGGGCGCGGGGCGCAGCGCCACGGCCCTCGCCCCCATCCCCAGCCTTCTTGATGAGGTTGGTGAGCAAGATTTCATACTCGGATTTAGTGAGGTCGTGCAGCATCTCCCTAGCATCCCTCCCGCTGTCGCGCGATATCCTGCACCCTCTCAGATGACCCCGCGTCCATCGGCGGGGAGCTCTGCTGCTGTAATGGAGAGGACAGGCGGCGCAGAGGAGTTTTGCGCTTTCCATGTTATCTTTCTCGATGGCTCTGGAGCCCCGTGCTGCGGAGAAAAATTTGGTGCAGCCCGGATGCAAACCAGGGTGTTTGCAGCCCCTCATAAAAAGAAAACATGTCCCACTTGCAGGTCCATCAGATAATGTTTTAGTTGTTGTTGCTGCTGCGGGTGGGGTCTATCCTTCTTTTTGTGAGGGGTTGCAAACACCCTAGTTTGCATCCGGGCTGTACCAAATTTTTTTCCGTGCTGGAGCCCGGTGTTTGGAATAGATAAAATATAAAAAAGGTGCTGACGTGGACGTATCGTGATGCTAGTTTTGCAAATGTTGGATTGCGACCGGACGTCTGAAAATAAAAGTACCAACGTGGATACCCTCAGCTAGCGCACGTCTAGTTGCAGGGCTTTAATATAAAAGAATAGATAGATAGAAGAAGAAATTTTTATTACGGAGGCGTTCTCACGTGATAGATAAGCATGCACTGATGTGATCATGTGAGTATTTAGCTTTTTAGAAATATGTGCAGATGTGCTTGGTTGAGATTTGCTTTAAGTCTTGCGTAACTGTATCGACAATACAAAGTGTTTAGACAAAATAGTTGAATTAGCACGCATAAAAAACACGTCTCTAAAAGTAGTACAATTGAAATCATTACTTACTATAAACGCCCACTCAATGATGTGGCACAAGTTTTTTTCCTCGAATACGCGTAAAAATTATGCATGTTCTCTATCTCTATCCACAAGTTGATCCTTCGGCATTGCATAAAGGCCAAATTCAAGCTTTGGATAGCCGATTTTATCTATTGTCTCATGACAAACATCTATCGCTTTATTGTCCGGTAGGCAATAAAGGTAGTCATCTTCGTCATTTCCTCCGTATACTAAGGACCCTCAGGGATATTTCAGGTCCTTTGCATAGTATTGCATTTCAGCAATTTGCTCTTCTAATAATCATTTCTCTGAAGCATAGTGAACAATATATCCCAAATCGTCTTGAGAAGATGCTTCGGGTATAGGCGATGTTAGCTTCTCCAGAAGATCTTCCTTTGCTCGCTTCGCTGGCATAATTTCCGAAGGCCCGGCTTCAGCGCAGACGGGAGAAGCACTTGCAGCAATGGCTCCTCCCAACTCCTCAATTTTGTCTCAGAAGTCTTAGTAGAAGCAGAATTTGGCACCTTCGAAGATTTTAGAATAGCGTCCAGAACGCTGGCCATTCTCCTTTCTCTCCTAGGAGTTGATGCTGGAGCAGATGCTAACTTTGACAACTCCGTTATTACTGGGGGACTCTGCATCTTCGGTTGTTGCTCTGTTTTTGAACTTTTTGGTTCTGTTTTTCTACCTGAGCGGCAACAGCTTCGGCAGCACAACAAGTATTTCCAAAGCTAAGGGGGCAGCTTTGGCATATTCAGCAACTTCCATCTTTTCCGAAGAAGGCACGACAGCAGCCCTCTCCAAAGAATGTAGCTTCGGTCGATGAGTTAAAACCTTAGCCTTTTTTGGTTTCGGTGCAGCGGAAGAAGCTTTAGATAAGGTCTTCCTCTTTGTTCCTTGCTTCCGAGCGAGAAAACAGTAGTCAGAATAAATAAATCCAATCACATCAAAAACTCTGTTCAATCTCCTTTTGTCTCAAGCGCCGAAGGTAGTGTTCATGGCTTCGTCCTCTGCCTTCATATAAGCCCCCAATAGCTCACCACTGGTCGCCTCAACAGCTTCAAGCCATTCATCAATTGTCTCGCTGAACTGACTTTTGTAGCAATAGCTGTACTTTAGGTAAACCAAGCCACCAACACTGGAACCAACAGCGGTCTCCTTCGACATCTCCCAATCATTAATAAGAGGCCAAACCTAATAAGCAATGTGCTCTTGAACCAAATCTCTGGTGCCAATATAAGTGCACACTATGTTGAAGGCCATCAAGCATGCTTGTGCTTCGTTCCCACCTCCGATCGAAAGTCTTCTGATACCGAAGCGTGATCGTATGGTGCATTGGATTATGCCCTTCACATCCTCCCTTTCACTCAGATCATTTTTTACATAAAACCATTGCTTCATCCATGAGCCCGGCCATCTTTTCCGAAACGTTGGTATAGGACACCTCACATCAGACCGGTACACAAAGCTATAACATCCGAAGTTATTATAATATTGCTCTTTCCTAACTGCCTTCGTCTGGTAGGACAATTTATGAATGTTGCAGAAGTAGTTGGTGTCTGGCTCCAGCCCTTGGCTCCTCATAGCCCAAATGAAAACTCCAACTTTAATCAAAGCTTCGGGAGTAAGCTGATGAAGGTATATCTCAAATGTCTTCAGCGCTTCGACTAGCATCTTATGCAAGGGAAAACAAAGCCCAACCTTCGTAAAACTTTTAAATACCACCACTTCATCTGCTTCAGGAAGAGGAACAGTACTTTCTCCTCCAGCCGTCACTATGGATATATCACGAAAATATTTGCCCTTCATCGATTCAATTTGCCCTTGTTTAACACTGGATTTTCCGAAAACAACATGACTTGCCCTTTATGGCCGATCTTCGGCATCTTCGTTCTCACTCTCAACACCGAAACTTTCACTGTCGCTTGAGTCTCCAGACAGCCCAACTAACATCTCATCAGTGATTTTCTCAACGTTGGTCCTCTCCATGGATTCATAGAATCTAGCAAGCGTGGGGTCTACGCTCTTCTTCTCTTCGGTCATTTCAGCGATGATTACAACAAAAATCCGAAGCTCAAAAAACAATTGCGGGCGCAAAGGTAGAAAGCTAAAACGACAAACACAACACAAAGCTTGATAGCACAAAAAATATTTTCACCACAAACCCTTGTATGTATACGCAAAGAACCACTGAGCAGTGGGGCCCGCAGTGCAGAGTGTTTCGCTATTCTAGCGATAGGAAGGTGTTTTTTTCGGACCTTTGGCTAAAGGCCTTCGTTCTTTTTGCAGTCTGAATTTGTTACAAAGAAACAAATTAATACTGCGAGGGGCTACTGTTGGGGGCCTTCCTCTTCCAAAGGTACTGAAAAACACGACTAACCATTTGCTTTCAGCATACATACAGAGTATTACAGGAGTTTCATCATCGGAAAAGCTTCGGTACAACACAAAAGGAGCGAAGCAAGCCTCGTCTGATAAGTTTCATCATGGTGAAACAAGTAGTCAACGTGGCTTTGGAATAACGAAAAGAAAGTACAACGAATCACGCATCATCAAGCAGGCTTCGTCACGACGAAACAATGAGGCGATGCAAAGAGAAGGTGTCGATACAAATGACGATGTTGCCCTTGTGACATTTTGTAAACTCTGTATGTAATCGTTGAGGGCATAAATGTAATGACATATGAACTCTTACTGTTTCCTATAAATAGATGAATAGTACCCACATACTATTCACGCTGGACTGTAATTGCCCTCACGCCATTTACTTCGATCAAGTCGAAGGTATCATTGTAATTTCATCTTTAAAGATATATTTGTACTCATCATGAAATGAATAATGATATGAAATTACATCTTGTGAGTATATCTTTGTATTTGTAAATCATATAAACTTGTTACTTATGACCTTCGTCTAAGATCCATTATACCCGAGAGGGGATAATACTTCGAAGGACGAAGGTATTTAACATATAACAAATGTGTTGCCTTGTTCTTGATTCACAATAATTGAGAACAAGTGAACAACAGTTTCAATCTCGTCTTTTTATTAGATTATTTACATTGAAACTTAGCCTTTGCGGTAGAGATAGGAACACTTAGACAAAACCTAGTTCGCACATTCTAGTTTATTCATTTGCATAGGTTTTGCTCTAGGGATTTATTTGTGGCCTAGTTTAGGGAGAAGTTTTAGAAGTCCTAATTCACCCCCCCCTCTTAGGCGTCACCGTTTCCTTCAATTGGTATTAGTGCCTGGTTTGGCTCATTTGAAACGTTTTAGCTTCACCGCTAATCGAGTCAACGCTTTTTAAAGGAAGGGGATGGATACCCATAGGCCACCACACTTTGACGGCACTAACTTCCCATATTATAGTGCTAGAATGGCTTGTTACCTAGAGGCTGTTGATCTAGGTGTTTGTAGAGTCACTCGTGACGAGATGAAACCACCTAAAAATCCCGAGAAGCTCACCACGAGTAAAGAAAAAGAAATTCATTTGAATGCTAGAGCCAAAAAAATGCTTGTATGAATCTCTTAGCATGGAAATTTTTAATCAAGTTTTCACATTAAAAGCTGCTAATGAGATTTGGCTAAAATCGCATGAGCTCCATGACGGTCCATCCAATGTCCGTGAGCAAAAACATTGCCTAATTTTAAATGAGTACAATTCTTTTGCCATGAAATAAAATGAGCTTGTTAGAGATATGTATTCTCGTTTAAATCTAATCATCAATGAGCTCAATTCTATTGCCATTAATAAGCTAGGTGATGCAGACATTGTGAGGAAGACTATCTCCCTACTACCACAACAAAAATATGGGAGCATCATCACTATTCTTCACTCCTAATTCACCCCTCTCTTAGGCGTCACCATTTCCTTCAGGTTGTATAGTGTGATGGGAAGTTTAGCTAGGACAGATGCGGAGTTGGATAACAATCCTCCTCAAAAAGCTCTACGTCAGACCATCCGGTTTGTTACGTGGACTGTCCGGCTGCGTGCGGGGACTATCCGGCCATGTGGCCGGACCGTCCGGTGTTGTATTCGGACTGTCCGGCGTCATACGCGGATGGTCCGAATGGGTGCTATAGCTTGTGTGCAATATGTTGCGGCTCGGGAGCAAGTCTCGGTAATTCATTTCTTAAAACGGGACCGGTCTCCACTGGCCGGACGGTTCACGCTCACGCGCGTGGACGGTCCAGACATGCGTAGATCGGCGAATTTTCCGTCGTTTTGCGTAGGAGGCTGTGGTTGCCCAGGGTACATGTCTATCAGTATCCCATAAAGGGGTTGTGACTAGTCGTGATATCCTGTAGCCGATGAATCACTCATGTTTTCCCCTAATTCAACCTCGTGCGAAGGAAAATTTGCAATGGTAGATTTATCAAAAGCATGTGCTAGCCTTTTATAATCATTTTGCATACCCCATATGAACTGTTGCATTAGGTCCCGCTGCTCATCTATAGCTTTAAGAGATTGGAGTTCGTTCGTGTCGCTTACCTTGGGGGTAGCTACAGTGGGTCGGAGCGAAGCCAGATCAGTCGTCCTTTGTCGAATGACCTTATTGTTCCTGTCCACTTTGAAGTTGGCTAGAAACTTCGCCTTTGCTTCCTTGATCAGCTGCTCCTGGTGCTCCTCAAATTCCCGCTATTCTTCATCTGGCAAGGTTTCCCAAGTCGGCTCGATGATGTTGCTGGGGGAGATGTCGGAACTGGCCATTGAGGGCCGATTTGATAGGTCTTTACGCGAAGTCCTCGGCGGAGTTCCCAAAAAGTGTGTTGGCGACGATCCGAGCGCCAATCACTGTGATGATAACCAGTGGTGGTGCTCTCTGCTGAGGCGTGGATGGTCCGTGGTAGGAGTCTGACGTCCCACGATCTGGCATAGGGGCTAGGTTCCTGCCAGACGAGTCAGACGTTTCGTGCCTACTGGCCGGACGGTTCGCGTGTGCGCAGAGACGGCGGAGTTCGCCGACTGCGCTTGAATCTCGCTCCCGGGAGGGACCCCATTGGAGAGGAGAGATCCTAGACTTTGTCTTGGGATCGGCAGGCCACCTAAGACGCCTTTAATCGATGTAGAGCCGAAGAGAGGTGAAGATTTAGAGAGAAGAATCTAATTTACTGTCTACTCCTAGGGCAAAAGGTAAAGAACTAGATGTATATTGATTTTTTGATCGATTATTGGTGTCTCAATCGGTCGTAGCCCTCCATATATATAAAGGGGGGTCTAGACCTATTACAAGCCGTTTCCCGAGTTAATCACGCAGATTTAGCTAACAAATCCCACAAGAAACTCGAAATCTTAACTGATTCTGCGCGTGCGGACTATCCGAACCGCGGACCATCCGGCCTCAGGGCCGGACCGTTTGTCCGGTCATTTTGGTGCTCAACAATGAGTTCACCAATACTCAAAGGTACCGAGGTAGTCATGGTAGTCATTAGTGACTGCATATGTGAGCTGATATTTACATGCATCCTTTGAAATTAATTATCGAATTCTGAATGCCCTTGTTCTTTTCATATCTAACTGTGGAACATAATGCCTTGCACGCATGCCAAACATTCCAACTCTTTCACACTAAAATGACCCAATTCACTATTCACAGATAGGGAAAAGGGGAGAAACAGAGAACTCATTCCATTTCACTTCGGTTGGTCACGTCGTGCGTGGGCGTGGAGGTGGAGTGGAGGTGGACCGCCGAGCACCGGCGAGCTAGCGAGGGGCGGACCACGAACGCCGGAAGGCATGACGTGGATCCATGGAGGGCGCTAGCTTGTCGCCGTCGCGCCACTCGGTACTCGATGCGGCCGCGTCGCTCGCTGCTCGCTGCCGCTGGCACCCAAGAGGCAGGAGGCGTCGAGCGGTGAAGGACTGGAGCATGGAGCGGTGAAGGACCGGAGCCAGGAGTGCCTTACGTGAGGGGTTGACGGCTGCTTAGCAGGCGAGCAGCAGCCAGACGTGAGAGGGAACTAGCCGTCAATGGATGCCAACCAAGGGTTACAAGTCCTGTGAGCCAATTTTTTAGGCTGAAATCTTTCTATGTATAAAAGACATTTGGGCTACGCCCGAGCCACGACCTAGAGACCCAAATCCGCCCCCGCTGGCTACAGTGAGCAGGCCGCATTCATGCTCTCTATTTTTCTTTCTTCTACCTCAACACAAATCTGACATGACATCTCTTTACTTTTGCTTTCTTTTTTTTTTAACATGGTGAGTCTGAGTAGAACAAGACGATGCCAGAGCTAATAAAAAGATGATATGGAGAAATCTAGACGTTCCAACGGAAGACATATGTTCACTTTGATTCTTGAGTCTTGACTATTATTATGGGTCCAAATCAGCTTATGATTAGACAAGATTAAGGCTATGTTTGAAAGCAATCCAATTTTTAATAAACCAGTTTTTATCTTTTAGTTAGGAGAGACCATATTCTTGTTTTTTAGAAACTGAAAATTTAATTTCTACTAGTCGGTTGTCCGTGCGTTGCGACGGCTTATAACAATACCCACGTAAACTATCCACAAAAAAATCAATATTTTTTATTGATTGTCTCCGCTCTCTGTATAATATTTTTTTTTGATTTGACTAACTGATGTTATTGTTTACTCCATGCAATATGTCTTGGTACAACACGGTCAATGAAGTGAGCGATTAGAAGAGAGTTCACAACGACTGACTGAACGAACAGAGATTATAAAATGACATATTCCACCATACAGAGACCAAAAAATAAGAGAAAGTTTGTGAGCTCAAGTTTCTAAGATAAGTCACATGAGCTTAAACTTATAAAAAAGATAGATCAAAATATAGAGTGATTGCTAAAGTTACGCATCAATAAAAATTGGACGCGCTCCATATAAATTATGCTACTTCGTAGCAATTACTAACGTTTAAAACCAACAAATAACCTTTTATTTTACGGTTAGTGTGACAAATCATTGTTGCTCCATCCAATTCAGCAACCTCAAATACCATGGAGTCCATCGCGCCAATCTGGTCTCAGAAACGATCTAATTCTTGCAAGAGCCAAGAACGTCGTGCCGTGCTTGGGCTGTAACCTCGGCCCGTAGTGCTGGTCCGGTCCGACACGATTATATATTTTTTTATTTTACAAAAAAACATATATACATACATATAATTTATATTCAATATTGAAAATATTTGAGCATGATGTTCCACTGGTTAGACAGCTTTACCCAATGTCTCTCGCCCTTCTTCCATCATGGCCTGGGTTCGAATCCCACCTCCTACACGCACGTCGTTTGGCCATTTATAGGCGTGCAGTGGATTAATTTAAAATAGCTGTGAGGGGTTATTTGTAAAAAGATGACGCAGGGACGACCGTTGAAACTGGTGCCGGCATGACGTGTCTGAGCCAGAGTTGTGGCCCACGGACGTCTGGCCTGTGCGGGGCCGCCGTTTGGCCATCTATAGGCGTGCAACGGATTAATTTAAAATAGCTATGAGGGGTTATTTGTAAAACGATGACGCAGGACGACCGTTGAAACTGGTGCTTTAAATATAGTATAGATAAATTAAGTTATAAACTATTATATTTAGAACCATCTAAATTTTTATAAACTAGTTTTTTAAAAACTGAATGCTTCCAAACAGTATTTAAATGTTTTCCTTTGTTTTGTTCATTTCAGGTCGGACGCGGGAGGCCTGTCTTGGAGCTTTGTCTCGCTTGAAAGCACCCAAAATGGACCATGGCTCTCCAACGATTGGGGCGCTAGAGATATCCACAGGGTCCGGAAAACACTACATTTTGAAAAATCAAATATTAGTTCCGTTTCGTGATCTCCTAGGAATACCTTTTGATTGATCAGCTCCACCCACGCGACCGCTTCCATAGTCAGCAGTACCTACATGCACTACAGGGACACGTGAATCGAAGGGCAATAGAAGAAGGGAAAAATACCGGGAAAATCCAGTTGAATCCGGCCAGTTCAGGACTTGTTCGGTTAGCTCTCAATCCAGGTAGATTGAGTGGGATTGAGTGGGTTTAAATCTTAAACAATTCAAAATTCTTTTAATTTTTTTTTCAGTTGTCACACAACCGCTGCCTGCATCTGCAATCTGCGCGCTGCCCGCATCTGCAATCTGCGGCATGGGGCGGGTCTGCACGCTTCTGGTACGGCGCTCCTGGCCACCTTTTGTGTTTTGACCAAACAAATCCAGGACGGACCATGGATCGGTCGACGGTCAAACCAAGCGTGTCTAACCTGGAAGTACGGTCGTCCAACGGCGCGGCCGCGCGGGGGAGGCTCCGGCCTTGTGCGCTGCATGCGCTGCGCACACACAGCTCCCTCGTACGCAATTTCTCTGACCGCCGAGGTAAAGAGAAGCGTCTTTCTTCCTTGCCGTCGAAGCAAAGCGCGGTGGATCCATCTTCTAGATCGTAAGTATATTTGTGTTCGTATACATGACCACACCTTGAAATCCCTTTGGGTCAGCAGGGGCGGAGCCGGGATTAGGCCATAGAAGGGACCGAGCAATCCATCAAATAATATAAGGCCCCGTTTGTTTTGTTAGCATTGAATTCTATTCAAATAATCATAAATAGGTACAAATTAATTAAGTTAATATACTTGTATATGTAATATATTTGCATATTATTCTAGATCATATGAGAGAGATGGTTATAAACCACACTTCTGCTATAGAAAAACAAGTAGAAAAGTGTGATATAAGTTGTACATTAGAAAAGTAGCATACAAATTTATAGAATAAATTTTCATCTCACCCTATGAATTTAAGATAGCCTTATATATAAACTTTAGAAAGTTGTAGAATGTCAAATTCTGAGAAAATAGTCTATTCAATTAGCTAGATTCTAATTCTCCAAAATCAAAGGAAACAAACAGAGCCTAAGTGAAAAATATCGTAGAATATATACACATGTATACTAATTTACATGTAGTATAGATAATAAATTAATAAAAAAGACTCACCATATAATTATTAATTAACTCCAATATATATCAAAATAATTTGCTCTACAATGATCGACCCAAATTAAAAGCTTTGATTATATCATGAGAGTTGATCATGCATCGCTATTAATTCTATTTCAATATAGATGATCAAGTAACATCATATAAAATCATCTCGCATTTTATTTTGTAGATGTGTTTTAATAAGTTTTGTAACTAAAAGGCCCTCTTAATGGTTGCAGTTGAGAGTGAAAGGGTGACCATTAATCTTAATAGTCCATAAATCATTTGATACATGTAACTTTTACACAATTTGATAAGGCTTTTTATCAAATCAGCAAGTGATCGTAACGTATTTGGCTCTAGATGGTTCTATACTCAAGGTAAAGCACTAAATTTGTCACGCGCATTGTAGGACCGGTGAGGCGACCATAGGGGGTGAATGGGAGCCAATCAAATTTTGCTTCCAAACACTGAAAATGAACACTTCACTTCGATTGAGATGAAGCAAGTGCTCAAACCATGAACATATCAGCGAACGAGTGATCTCATGATTACAAAACGTTCTTAATACTCACATGAGACTAGCAAAACAAACAGATCGCAAATCGAACACCGAAAAGTCCGAAACGGTCCAATATAATATCGTCAACAAGTGGAGTTTTCAGCATTACGCAATTCTGTTCTTAAATTCAAAACTGAATCAAACAAACTCCGATTGAGATGAAACTTACACATACCTTAGCAAATATGTTTCCAAGATCTTCCCAAATTTTGAGCTCAATCGGACTTGTGAATCAACCGTAGATTTAAAAATACAACCAGAAGTTGGGGTTTTGTTGGGGTTTTCTCGAACGAGTTCAAACTGAGTTTTTTTTAAATCGCGACCAAAATCTGCAACAACTAGGTGTATGCAGTGGTCCAAAGAGTGCAACTCACCACCAATCAATCTCCAAACCAAATCCTCTCAAAAGAATCAAAGGTTTTTCACCAAAAACACTAGATCAGGGAAAGGGAGAAACCAAGACTATAAAACTTCAGAAATTCTAGCAAGGGTACAAACTGGCATTTGAAGCCAAAGAGCCCTGTGGGCCGGACCGACGACCCTTCCTCTGATTAAACTTGAAAATCAAGAACACAGTCGAAGTACAAAATCGTTGCGGATCCCTCGGTTCAACTAGTGTCTACCTAGAGAGAAAACTAGGAGCTCTAGAACGAAATTAATGGCAGACAAGAGATACTGAACTAACTAGCCTCCCCTCTATTTATAGAGGGTTATTCTCACTTCCTAAACTACCCCTATTTACATAGAGCCTATTCACTCTAAAAGGATCACGATGCCCAAGAGGGGGGTGAATTGTAACACACCTCAGGTGTTTATCGTCTGCTCAACCACGAGTGCGGACTTCAACACGTGATAGCGATGGATAGAACGAATGCTAAATTTTAATCATCTTCGTCTATCACGATTTTAATATCCCATCTGTTTCTGTCTATTTAGACTCTTTCTAAGTTTTCGTGAAATTTGGAACGTAATTGTTCCGAAAATTTGTGAGTCCTGTGCCTATTTAAAATTCATCAATTAAGCGAATACGGATTTGGAAATTTAGTCTAGTCCTTCGATTTCCTCTCAAGTAGATTAAGTAGAACTCGACAACTAAAATGTTTGGGGCAAATAATCTGAATCGCGCATTGTTCGAGAGAAATCATGTGCGAGGTTATGATCCAATTTATTCTTCAGCACACTCTGTAAGATAATAAAATCAATTGTGTTTAGATAACGGATAAATTTTATCCGATTTCGACTAAACCAGTGTTGCCTCAAATATTATATCCGATATCGTTTAGTTTGATCCGTTAACATCAGGCTAAAACTCGAAACTTGGTAATTAAATCTATTCCTTACCAGATAAATTTTTGGCTGACTTCTAAGTAAACAAAAGCTGACTACAATATCGAGTCCGATATCTTTTTGGTTTGTCTCATTTGCATCTCGCTTGAATCCAGATTCTGGAAATTACTCTTACGTGTACTCCCTTGATTAAAAATTGAAGAAAAGTGTAACAATCTGATTTTTCCCTTTTCTTCTTATCCTCTCCATGCCGCTCTCTCTCCCTCCGTTTTTTTCAGCCACCACCGTTCTCTCATCTCTATCCTTCAGTCGCCGCTGGGATTTTTTTGCTGTCTTCATCTTCCAACCATGCTTCTCTCCCATCTCCTCACCTCTGCACCCAGTCGCGCCCATGCGCGCTCCTCTGCCCGGCCGCCCTCGCCCCAGCCCTCAACGCCGACGGTCGGACCGCGCCCTCCTCTGCCGGTGCTCATCCCCCATGGCACTCGGCCCCTGCTCAGCTCTCCAGCGTCGTGCCCCCTCTCTGCTCGCCGCGTTCGGCCGGAGCTCCCTCTAGTTCCAGCTCGCTCGGCCGCCCTCCTTGCTCTTCTCTCTCTCCCTCAAGCTTCACTCCATGGCTATCGTCGCCCCAAGTCTGGTGCCTTGCCGAGCTCATCCTCCACTTGGCTCATGGCACTCGGCCTCCAGCTCGGCCCTTCCCATCTCCATAGCGCGCGCCTCATCTACCTCTCTGCCCCAGGTCCCTCTGCTCGGAGCTCCCTCGCCATGGCCTTGGCCATCGCTGTACCGGGTCGTGTCTGCCTTGGCCGCCGCGCCCTCTGCTCCTTCCAGCCGATCGAGTCCCTCTACAGCCGTGCTCTCGCCTCTGGCCATTGCCCAAGCTCTGCTCGCGCTAGGACGTGCCTCTGGCTCGCCTTGCCGGCACTGAACACCTAGGTAGCCACCGCGTCCACTCCTCTATGCTCGCCATGGTTAGCTTGGACCCTGCTCGCGAGTTCCGGGCTAGTCTCGTCTTCAAGTTCGCCATCTGTCCATGCGTCGCCTGCTGCTTATATCCTTGCTAGGTTGACTTTGTCATGGTGCTGGAGCTCTCGTGGATCCGGCATGTCGTCTAATTGGCAGCTCCAGCTGGCCGCGTCATCACGCTGTTTGCTCCTTTGACGCCGTCAAGCTACATCGCTGCATCGGCTTCATGGCCAGGCTTGCCTGTCATCATGTTGTCCCTGTCGCAACGTTCCTCGTTGTGTTCGGCTCCTATTGCGCTGTCTGACGCACACCTCCGGAGCTCACAGGTGTCGTGTTCTAGTCATCATCATGTCCTGCGCGACGTGCTCCAGTGTCGTTTGTCACGTTTTGCGCGTCCTCACCATCTCCAACTTTCAACGTTCACTGTCGTCCGCTGCGCGCAACCATGCGACAACCACGCCATCCATGGCATGTGTTCGCGCCAAAACTCCGAGAAGATTAGGCATAGAAGGAATCAGTATGCAGTCAAAAAATTCTTGATGTGGATGGAGAAGGCAGTGAAGTCCGTGATGAGCTCACCACGTGCTCGACATAATGGCGGAATTGGAAATCGTAGCTGTGTTCGTGGCCTTCAAGACTTATTAAATTATTGGTGAGCTGTCGTCGCCCCCGCTCTTCGTTTTAACATTTCTTATCAGTTTGGTACACTTGCGCTGTTAATGTGGGCTAGTGACGTACGTGTAAATCGCAGTAGTGGATTATTGCGAGAATAAAATTTAATCATGTAGAATAGTGAAGTCTAGTACATCGCTCGTCATGTATTTGGTGATATGCGCGAACCAGGAAGCGTCGCAGATTTTGTGGGTTCAAGTAGGATTTTAGTATGGCGAGCCGATTTGTAAAGCTAGCGATAGGTTTAGCATCTCGAACGAGTAATCGACAGTTTCTGTCAATGTTATGGTGTTAATTTTGCTTGTATGATAAAGTGATGCTTTGTTTTAATTGTCATCATTTTATACGTGTAATAAATAGTTAAACGAATTAAAAAAATGTGATGCCCTGTTTTAGTCGTCATTATACTCGAGGTTTAATGGTTGGTTAAACATCATAGATAGATGTTGCTTGCTCCTCCTAGTATCTGGGAGTGAGTAACATAGATAAATTTGTTTCTATGCAAATCCGAGAACTTTATAGTGGGGAAATGTATTTAGGCGCTTCAAGTCTTTTTCTTCTAAGTTGTAGATGCCCCAGGTTGATAAGTTTAAGTTGTGGTAAAGTTAAGAAGATTAGTGCTTAAGCATGGTTCATGAGTGCTTAATGTTTGAATTAGATCAGATTAAATAAGAAGCACGGATATTATAGTTAGTCTTATATCGAGAGCTGGTGTTTCCTGTAATTGGTTCTAATGACTTGTTAGTAGTGTGTAATCCTCGACCGTGTAACATTGTCTAGTATTGTGCTATTCTTGTTTATATGCATTTATGTGTATTATGCAAATCATTTAGGTATGTTAATTAATCACGATATGCGGAGGACCAGAACCAAGTCGACGACAAGATGTTGTAAAGCATGAGTCACTCACGAGGTGATGCTGATGGACGAACCTAAAGATGGACAGACGGAGCAAGTATCGGAACAAAAGCTGATCGCCAAGTGAACGTCGTCTAACAAACACTAACGTAGTGTTTATTCCAGCCAAGCCCTGGTGCATGCAACCCCTTCCTTGTGTTTTTAAATGATTTTTACACACTTTAAGTCTATCTAAATGTGCATTAGGTTTATAGGAATTGCTAGGGAACCCTTTGATGCATTGGCTACCTTGATATCCATTCCTGTTATAAATACTTCTTTGGAAGTATCAAATATTGTTAACAAAAATACTTAGCCATGCTTAGATCTTGTGGATAGAGGTTGTCTTTTGCAATAATGCCTAGCTCAGGGGTTATCCTGAGGAAGGATGGCTTCTACCTGCAAGAATATTTTCATTGCGAGCATGGTGGGATCTTACTGCAAAGTTCCCTATAATGCTCTTTTCATCCTAAGGAAAAACAATCCTAAGGATGGAAGTACTTAAATCGAGACTTGGGCTAGGAATAGGTGATGCTCCACCTAGGTTAATTAAGGATTGGATGTGTATGTAGGCCTATATGATCAAGGACTATCTTAACTAGCCACATGCCCTGGATATGGGACATGGTAAGCTTGAACCCGGCTATTCTATACATGAAAAGACAATCGTGAACTAGGAGTGGAGAGATGGCGAGAGTGGCACGTACCCTCCTGGCAAAGGACCGCCTAAAAGGGGTGGTGTGCTTTCGGGTGGCACGGACCTATCCATGGAGTGGAGGATCCGTGGGAATGGTAGACATATGCAAGAGTTACGAGAAACATATGTCGTGTGGTTAGAGATCCTCGGCTGAGTAAATTGATTCGGATCGCTGTTATATCCCTGGACAGTGGAGACTTGATCACTGACCTACAACCTAAGTCAGGATGTAAACATTATGAATAAAAATGATGTTGTATTGATGAGATGGTGAAATTAGACTAGATGCAACTAGAGTCTATTAATATTTAATCTGGTGTTAAAATATTGAAAGGAATGACTCACTTTAGTAAGCTATTTCTGCAAAAGTATCTAATTTGATTCTTGCTAAAGCCTTTTCCTTGATTCCTATTTAACCAGCATATCCTTGAGAGTCATTTTCCTTAGTTGGGTAAGACTTGCGAAAGTACACTTCATACTCAGGGTTTTTGAACCCATGTTGTTGCAGGTACTAGATTTGTGCTACTGTGGATGGTGCTAAGTGTCGGTGGGCTCGGCCTTCTTATAAGTCTAAGTACCTCTCCTATACTTATTAAGGATTGTCATTGAGCTAGCATATATTTCAAAATTATAAATAATTTATAACATTTCAAAGTTTATTTCTTTGAATCACTTTTGTAATAACTCCGATAAACATAATGTAAATTTGTTGTAACTTGTAACTTTTGTAATAAAGAAATTCCACTGCAAAAATATTGGTGTGTGATTTGTGTTTACATAATCTTGTGATCCTGGTTGTGAGTGGTTTATCCAGGTCCTTAGGACACTCAGACGGATCCTGTTAAGTTATCCGGTGCACATGTATAGCCGTCTGAGGTCTTCGAGACAAGGACAGGTGCATGTGGGCCTAATAACTTGGGAGGTTCTGCCACAGCTGGTATCGGAGAAGATTAAGTATAATACAGTCACATACATATTTTCAAACAAAGTTTAGGTTTTGGAAACCCATTTTCAACTAAACACATTGTTTGGTTTTGAAAAAAATAGATTTGAAAAACTATAATGCTAGCGACATCCTCTATTAAGCCCTAAAACTAAGGATTATCAGGTTGCTTAGTTCAAAACACTAACCCACAACCTGGGGGAATATTGCATACATGTGTAATGTTGTTTTTGAGGCCATTCATTTTTGAATGGATCGACGCTTAGGTAAGGTGAGATGTGAGAGCATGACCGAACAAACGTCGGTCTAGGGGAGTGCTTAATTGTGGCGCTTGACTATATACATGTTCTACATATGTATATATGAAAGCCACGATGTGGAGTATTTACTTTTCCAGGAATTCGGTAACCCATGTGTGTGTATGGGTATACAGACATGGGAATACTAAGAAGTGTAATGTACTTGTAACGACGCACCTACGCTTAGGTAAGAAGGTGAGTTACCATAATGAGCTGCCCTATGGTTAAAGTGTGGCAGCGGCGCCTATGCGTGGCTTGGCGCTTAATGTAGAGCTGGCCTCCATATAGAAATATATGGAGTATAAACTGTCATGTGTGAATTGCATCATGGGAAACTGGGCTGTGATGGAATTTTCTACAGGTACACTAACCTCGAAAACGTATGTGTAGATAACGACTAGCAAAATACCGAGAGAGACGAAGTATGCCACCGATATAGAATGCTATTGCCACATTAGATTGACAAAAATTTGTGAGGACGCATAGGACGAGCATGCATCCTGATTGTTGCATCATGTTTGTCACCTATACATCCAAAATGCTTCTCTCATCTTTATTCCAGTAACCAGTGATTGTAGATAATGTGGTGTAATGTTGTATTATGAACTTTGATGAAATAGTTGTCCTCCCTTCTTTAGGTAATCTATTTGGGTGTTATATGTGTTTGCTCTTGTACTTGATGTGCTGATAGAAGGTTGGTGACTTGTTTGCCTAAACCAAAAATTAGGCCATGTTCTTATTTAGTGAACCATGACCCAAATTTGAATTCTCCATTATCACTCCATGACCAAACTCAAGCAAATGGATGTTTGGATAATTTCTTTATCCAATGCAAGATGTGCATGGGCTTAGAGCTAGGATCTCGAGTTCGTGTTCTTGCTATTTAATCTGTGATGTTTTAGTTGTCATATTTCCATCTTAAACCATGCCCTTATTCGGTTGGTGCAATCTGATATCCCTATTTTAGTTTGCGTCTCCATCAGGATCACATTGTTGCTTTCTCAGTCCAACCTAGGAAAGGAATGCCTAATAGTTTTCTTGAATTTAATGCCTTTGGTTTCCTCATATCTCTCGAAGGCATACCAATTTGATCTTCTGATCATTTTCCTTCTGAACCTAATCAGACACTAATCCTTGACTTTGTAATCTTTGTGATGGGCATAGAAATATGCTTGGGGCTGAAGTAACAGTCTCCCATCATACTCATTCATCAACAAGTTTAGGTTATGGCCATGTCTTGTTCGTTTCATCGGTCCATGATCTACTTGACTCTCTACTAGTAATTATTCTGACAGGTAGAGTCTCTTTGTATATTGTCACCATTGCTCAATCCATTTGTGCCGCGTGAGATTTCTTATTGGTTACATCCAGTAATGGTGTTATGACTAAAACCGATGGTGCCACGATGAAACCGACGGTCTCCTGTGGGTGATCAACACATGGTTGCGCTACTTGGCACGCGCTGGTATCACAGTTAGTAGTCATAATCCATTATGAGACTATATCGATATGTTATTTCTACACAAATTGTTCTTACCATGTGAGATTCATTATTGGTGCTAGTTCGATGATGGTGTCCTAGTTAATGACTTATGGTGCCGCGTAAAATCGAAAGTCTCATGTGGCGGCCGACACATGGTAGTGTTGTTCGGTACGCTGGTATCAAAGTCTCTGGCTATGATCCATTATGGAACCACACTGACATGTTATCTTCCGTAAACTACTTCCTTGAAATGATTTCTATGCTGTTTGTCAAGTGATGAAGAAACATCTATCATCTCTGTTGGATCAAACGGGCATACCACTTTCATGTGTGGTCTCTTTTCTTTTGATCTTGGTAGTGACTACTTATACGAGTTCCCTTTACGTCCTTTGTGTAAAGGTGAAGCCCTGAAGATTTTTAGTGTTGGAAGACCGTTGATTAGCTCTCAAAATGGAGATTGCCTTCCCTTGTAGCTATAATGCAGGAGTTTGTTCATTCGCTCTTTTATTTAATCCATGCATTCCCGAACCAAGTTAGTTCATCTCGCATGAAGAAACAGATGAACAACCGGACCAAATGGATTTCTACCCAAATGCATGACCTTTTGCTAGCAAATGTGAACTCTCAACCCTTGGCTTACCGATGGTACTGAGAGGACCTACTCAATGTCATAAGTAGTTCAACAAGTTGATTTTACTAACTCGTAACTGCCCAATGAACAAAGATTGAGTTTAGATATCGTTTTATTGAGTTGTGTAAACTAACTTTAGTTCAACCCATTCTAAGAAAGTACTTACAAAAACCAAGTTAAGTCGACTGATAACCACCTAATCATCGCTCTAATCATGCCTCGATCGCCTCACGCGTGCTTTTCTAGCATGAGTGATCAGGTCGAGTCATGCTTAGTGCTCGATAAAGCGGGTTGATTGTGAAGCCAACATTTGTTGATCATCTTCACTAATGCGTTCCTCGAATTTTTATTACATTCCTGGAACTTGAATTCCTCAAATGACCACTTGTTGGTAAACCTTCTTCTATGTATTTTACCCAAGAGGTTGCAACAAATTCTGTCTGGGTAAAGTCGCATATCTACCGCTCGCCCAACAGACTTAGCAAGTAAAGTGTCATCATAAAAAGCAAACTGAACACATAGAACCTTATGTGTTCTTCTGGCAGTCATCGTCTCTATTGGTGGTCATCTCTAAATTAGCTTAAGGCGATACATGTTATGTCCACTAGAGAAACAACATCCTGAGAAACTCGCCTTTGCTTGGAACTGTCTTATGATTATCGCTGATATGGACAAGGGTTACATGCTTCTCTACTCTTAAAAGTCTTTCGCTCCGAATCTCGGGACGAGATTCTTTTAAGGGGGAGGGCTGTAACACCTCAGGTGTTTATCATCTGCTCAACCACGAGTGTGGACTTTAACACGAGATAGTGTGGATAGAACGGATGCTAAATTTTAATCATCTTCGTCTATCACGATTTTAATATCACATCTGTTTCTATCTATTTAGACTCTTCCTAAGTTTTCGCGAAATTCGGAACATAATTGTTTCGAAAATTTTCGAGTCCTGTGCCTATTTAAAATTCTTCAATTAAGCGAATTCAGATTTGGAAATTTAGTCCAGTCCTCCGATTTCCTCTCAAGCAGATTAAGTAGAACTCGACGACTAAGATGTTCGGGGCAAATAATCTGAAGCTCGCATTGTCCAAGAGAAATCATGCACGAGGTTATGATCCAATTTATTCTTCAGCACACTCTGTAAGATAATAAAATCAACTGTGTTTAGATAACAGATAAATTTTATCCGATTTCGACTAAACCAGTGTTGTCTCAAATATTGTATCCGATATCGTTTAGTTTGATCCGTTTACATCAGGCTAAAACTCGAACCTTGGTAATTAAATCTATTCCTTACCAGATAAATTTTTGTCTGACTTCTAAGTAAACAAAAGTTGTCTACAATATCGAGTCCGATATCTTTTTGGTTTGTCTCGTTTGCATCTTGCTTGAATCCAGATTCTGGAAATTACTCTTCTGTGTACTCCCTTGATTAAAAATTGGAGAAAAGTGTAACAATCTGATTTTCCCCTTTTCTCCTTATCCTCTCCATACCGCTCTCTCTCCCTCTGATTTTTTTTTCAGCCGCCACCATTCTCTCATCTCTATTCTTTAGCCGCCGCTAGGATTTTTTCCGTCTTCATCTTCCAGCCATGCTTCTCTCTCCCATCTCCTCACCTCTGCACCCAGCCGCGCCCATGCGCGCTCCTCTGCCCGACCGCCCTCGCCCTAGCCCTCAACGCCGACGCTCGAATCACGCCCTCCTCTGCCGGTGCTCATCCCCCATGGCGCTCGGCCCCTGCTCAGCTCTCCAGCGTCGCGCCCCATCTCTGCTCGCCGCGTCCGGCCGGAGCTCCCTCCAATTCCAGCTCGCTCGGCCGCCCTCCCAGCTCTTCTCTCTCTCTCCCTCAAGCTTCACTCCATGGCTGCCGTCGCCCCAAGTCCGGTGCCTTGCCGAGCTTGTCCTCCACTCGGCTCATGGCGCTCGGCCTCCAGCTCGGCCCTGCCCATCTCCATAGCGCGTGCCCCATCTCCCTCCATGCCCCTGGTCACCCTGCTCGGCGCTCCCTCGCCATGGCCCTGGCCATCGCTCTGCCGGGTCGTGTCTATCTTGGCCGCCATGCCCTCTACTCCTTCCAGCCGGTCGAGTCCCTTTGCAGTCGTGCACTCACCTCTGGCCATCACCCAAGCTCTGCTCGCGCTAGGACGCACCTCCGGCTTGCCTTGCCGGCACTGAACACCTAGGTAGCCATCGCGTCCACTCCTCTGTGCTCGCCATGGCTGGCTTGGACCCTGCTCGCGAGTTCCTGGCCGGTCTCCTCTTCAAGTTCGCCATCTGTCCGTGCGTCGCCTGCTGCTTATATCCCTGCCAGGTCGACTTTGTCATGGTGCTAGAGCTCTCGTGGACCTGGCATGTCGTCTACTTAGCAGCTCCGGCAGGCCGCGTCGTCACACCGTTTGCTCCTTCGACGCCGTCAAGCTACATCGCTGCATCAGCTTCATGGGTAGGCTCGCCCGTCATCATTTTGTCCCTGTCACAACGTTCCTCGTTGTGTTCGGCTCCTGTTGTGCCGTCTGACGCACACCTCCGGAGCTTACCGGTGTCGTGTTCTAGTCAGCATCATGTCCTACGTGACGTGCTCCAATGTCGTTTGTCGCGTTTTGCGTGTCCTCACCATCTCCAACTTTCAACATTCACTGTCGTCCATTGCGCGCAACCATGCGACAACCACGCCATCCACGGCATGTGTTCGCGCCAAAAATCCGAGAAGATTAGGCGTAGAAGGAAACAAATCAGTACGCAGTCGGAAAATTCTTGATGTGGATGGAGAAGGCAGTGAAGTCCGTGTGGTGCTCACCACGTGCTCGACGTAATGGCGGAATTGGAAATCATAGCTGTGTTCGTGGCCTTCAAGACGTATTAAATTATTGGTGAGCTATCGTCGCCCCCGCTCTTCGTTTTAATATTTCTCATCAGTTTGGTACACTTGCGCTGTTAATGTGGGCTGGTGACGTACGCGTAAATCACAGTAGTGGATTATTGCGAGAATAAAATTTAATCGTGTAGAATAGTGAAGTCTAGTACATCGCTCGTCACATATTTGGTGATATGCGAGGACCGGCAAGCGTTGCCGATTTCATGGGTTCAAGTAGGATTTTAGTATGGCGAGCCGATTTGGTATTCCTGTTAGTCGCATTGTTAGATAGATTGAATAAATATGTGTGGTGGGATTTGTAAAGCTAGCGATAGGTTTAGCATCTCGAACGAGTAATCGACAGGCTCCGTCAATGTTATGGTGTTAATTTTGCTTGTATGATAAAGTGATGCTTTGTTTTAATTGTCATCATATTATACTTGTAATAAATAGTTAAACGAATTAAAAGCATGTGATGCCCTGTTTTAGTCGTCATTATACTCGAGGTTTAATGGTTGGTTAAACATCATAGATAGATGTTGCTTGCTCCTCCTAGTATCTGGGAGTGAGTAACATAGATAAATTTGTTTCTATGCAAATCCGAGAACTTTATAGTGGGGAAATGTATTTAGGCGCTTCAAGTCTTTTTCTTCTAAGTTGTAGATGCCCCAGGTTGATAAGTTTAAGTTGTGGTAAAGTTAAGAAGATTTAGTGCTTAAGCATGGTTCACGAGTGCTTAATGTTTGAATTAGATCCAATTAAATAAAAAGCATGAATATTATAGTTAGTCTTATATCGACAGCTGGTGTTTCCTGTAATTGGTTCTAATGACTTGTTAGTAGTGTGTAATCCTTGACCGTGTAACATTGTCTAGTATTGTGCTATTCTTGTTTATATGCATTCATGTGCATTATGCAAATCATTTAGGTACCTTAATTAATCATGATATGCGGAGGACCAGAACCAAGTCGACCACAAGATGTTGTAAAGCATGAGTCACTCGCGAGGTGATGCTGATGGACGAACCTGAAGATGGACAGACGGAGCAAGTATCGGAACAAAAGTTGATCGCCAAGTGAACCTCGTCTAACAAACACTAACGTAGTGTTTATTCCAGGCAAGCCCCAGTGCATGCAACCCCTTCCTTGTGTTTTTAAATGATTTTTACACATTTTAAGTCTAGCGAAATGTGCATTAGGTTTATAGGAATTGCTTGGGAACCCTTTGATGCATTGGCTACCTTGATATCCATTTTTGTTATAGATACTTCTTTGGAAGTATCAAATATTGTTTACAAAAATGCTCAGCCATGCTTAGATCTTGTGGATAGAGGTTGCCTTTTGCAATAATGCCTAGCTCAGGGGTTATCCTGAGGAAGGATGGCTTCTACCTGCAAGAATATTTTCATTGGGAGCATGGTGGGATCTTACTGTAAAGTTCCCTATAATGCTCTTTTCATCCGAAGGAACAGAAAACAATCCTAAGGATGGAAGTACTTAAATCGAGACTTGGGCTAGGAATAGGTGATGATCCACCCAGGTTAATTAAGGATTGGATGCGTATGTAGGCCTATATGATCAAGGACTATCTTAACTAGCCACATGCCCTGGATATGGGACATGGTAAGCTTGAACCCAACTATTCCATACATGAAAAGACAATCGCGCACTAGGAGTGGAGAGATGGCGAGAGTGGCATGTACCCTCCTTGCAAAGGACCGCCTAAAAGGGGTGGTGTGCTCTCGGGTGGCACGGACCTATTCATGTAGTGGAGGATCCGTGGGAATGGTAGACATTTGCAAGAGTTATGAGAAACATATGTCGTGTGGTTAGAGATCCTTAGCTGAGTAAATCGATTTGGATCGCCATTATATCCCAGACAGTGGAGACTTGATCTCTGACCTACAACCTAAGTCAGGATGTATTCATAATGAATAAAAATGTTGTTGTATTGATGAGATGGTGAAATTAGACTAGATGCAACTAGAGTTTATTAATATTTAATCTGGCGTTAAAATATTGAAAGTAAGGACTCACTTTAGTAAGCTATTTTTGCAAAAGTATCTAATTTGATTCTTGCTAAAGCCTTTTCCTTGATTCCTATTTAACTAGCATATCCTTGAGAGTCATTTTCCTTAGTCGGGTAAGACTTGCGAAAGTACACTTCGTACTCAGGGTTTTTGAACCCATGTTGTTGCAGGTACTAGATTTGTGCTACTGTGGATGGTGCTAAGTGCTGGTGGGCTCGACCTTGTTATAAGTCTAAGTACCTCTCCTATACTTCTTATTGAGGATTATCATTGAGCTAGCATATATTTCAAAATTATAAATAATTTATAACATTTCAAAGTTTATTTCTTTGAATCACTTTTGTAATAACTCTGATAAACATAATGTAAATTTGTTGTAACTTGTAACTTTTGTAATAAATAAATTCCACAGCAAAAATGTTGGTGTGTGATTTGTGTTTACTTGATCTTGTGATCCTGGTTGTGAGTGGTTTATCCGGGTCCTTGGGACACTCGGATGAATCCTATTAAGTTATCCGGTGCAGATGCATAGCCGTCTGAGGTCTTTGAGATAAGGACATGTGCATGTGGGCCCAAAAACTTGGGAGGTTCTGCCACATGAATTGGGCTTTTCTAAAAATCAACAACAATTAAACCCTAAGCAAGAGCCCAACTTCACCCAACTACTAGCAATAAGAGAATACTACTAGAAAGACAACAATACTAAGACATTACTTCAACTACTTGCTAAACAATTAAACAAGATAAAATGCTTTAATTAAATGTGGAATGTAAAGCAAGGTTTAGAAGACTCCTCCTATTTTTTGCAGAGGTATCGAAGAGTCGACACTCTTCCCTAGTCCTCGTTGGAGCACCCGCGCAAGGGTATCGCTCCCCCTTGGTCCTTGCTAGAACCAAGTGCTCAGTATGAAATGATCCTTTGCCACTCCGTCATGGTGGATCCCTCACGACCGCTTACAATCTCGAGCCGGGTCACCAACATATCCTCCGAGGTGATCATCGTGCTCCAAACGCCACCAAGCCGTCTAGGTGATGCCGATCACCAAGAGTAACAAGCCATAGACTTTCACTTGACCAAGAGAAGCCTAATGCATGTGGTGTGTGCTCTAGGTGGCTATCACTTGCACTAATGAGGTCCTAATGCGGGACTAAGATTTTCTAATCACCTCACTATGCTTTGTGGTGCTTGCAATGCTCTAGCAATGTATGGTCATCAATGTGGGCAGCAAGACACTCAATATGGAAGGTGGAGGGGGTATAAATAGCCCCACCCACCAAACTAGCCGTTACTAGGGTTTCCTGCGCATGGGCACACCGGACAGTCCACTGCACCACCGGTGCGCCAACGGTCGACTCCAACGGCTAGTTCTGACAGCTAGCCTTTGGGCTGATGGCACACCGGACAGTCCGGTGTGACGGCTAAAATTCAACTTCGGAACTCGTTGCTCTCGGGTTTTTCTCGGGGGCAAGGCTCTGCCCCCAGGCCTGACCAGCCCCACTGTTAGGGGGCGCACCGGACAGTCCGGTGCACACCGAATAGTCCGGTGCCCCTAAGATAGAAACCCTAACTTCTTTTTCATTCTGTTTTACAAATCCATTTTCGTTCTAACTCGTGAGTGTGTTATAGAGTGTCACCTAGCACTAGATGTGAGTGTGAATATGCACCAACACTTCACTAGAATTCTCTTGGTCAAACTACTCGTCCACAACCCCTCTTTATAGTACGACTAAAATAAAAAATAGAAGACCTAACTCTATACCGAGTGTCTGCAACTCCTTCGACACTCGGAATACGAAGACCTTCATCTTTTGAATCGTTGTTTTAGCCGTCGCTTCAAGTTCTCATCTCAGGGATTGTTTTCACTGCTGTAGTACAACTTCCTATAATGCGGCCTAACTTACCATTTGCTCTGCAAAATACACGTTAGTCTCATATAATATTACGTTGTCATTAATCACTAAAACCAACCAGGGGCCTAGATGCTTTCAATCTCCCCCTTTTTGGTGATTGATGACTACCCTACAAGAGTGTGAGAGTAGTTTGTTTGTTTTTTCTGTCAATAGAGAAGATGGTTAGTTATACTCAATAATTTTGATAGAAAGAGGCATGTAAAAGAATATTAAGTATAGGTGCATACACGACGTAAGTTTCTTGTTCATATAAAAAATGAAATGAAACCCATAAACTAGAACTGAATGACTGGTGATAACACCTTAGGTGAAAAAACAATACACACAGTCAATAATTAACATCGAGAGCATATCATAGAGTTTGTGAGTTAAGTGTCATACAAAAGTGGAGCTAGTATAGAGAGTATCAAGAAAATATATTACATCAAAATATCAAAAGGCACTCTCAACTAACTCCCCCTAGCTCTCACAACTCTCATATCTCTCCCCCTTTGGCGTCAAGCACCAAAAGGGTTATCCGAACCTACACACCAGAAGAGGCGAGGGCGCATCCGGTCGCGATCGAGGCAGAAGCGCAAACGCAAGCTGAGGATCAGAGTCAGTCTCGGATCCAGGATCTGCAGTAGAAGCTGGAGCTAGTACTGACTCTGCCGAAGGCTGCGATGCAGGATCCACTGGAGCAGGTGCAGTCATGGACACCGCCATAGCAGCAGTGGTAACAGCAGGCGCTGGTAGCACTGGCGGCTGAGCACTAACGGTTCCGACGACCGGTGACGAGAAGTCCAAGGTGATCGACTGGAGCGGAGAAGGAGAAGGACCAAATGAGGAGAGTGGGGGTCCTGTCTGAAGAGCTGGTACGATAGCTACCTAAAGAGCTGGTGGAGGGGTAGACTGGACTGGTGGGAGCTGAACACCGGTGTGTTGAAGGATATGTGTCATAAATGCCCGGTGCTCGTCCCTATCTGCCAAGAGCTGCTACTGAAGAGTGTCCTGACGGTCCTGGATAGTCTGAAACATGGAGAGCATCCGTTCGGACATCTGCTGCTAGATGGCTGTCTGCCGAGCCTGCTTTGCTACCAGATGAGCCTCCTGCTGCGTAAGTGACTGAAGAATCGTGGCCAGAGTAGGGCCAATAGCGAGTGGGGCAGTAGGAGCAGCACTGGAACTACCCGGCTCGTGATCATGTGAGCGAGGTGGCACAGGAGGCGGTGGTGGGATCCCAAGGTCCTCATCATCATCTGAAGATGTGTCAGCAAATGCACGCTAGGTCTCGAACTGTCTGAAGGTCTCATCCTCAGCCCGAACATCTGACACTGGATCGGGCATTGAGACTGGGTCCACAGGGGCTGGACGATAGGAACCGAACTGGAGGCGAGAGGCCTCGAGGGTGCCCTGGAACTAAGGAGGCCTGATTAGCTACGCAAAAATGTGACATAGATAATGAGCATACGACAACTAACGGCGAGCACGAAGACCATCCAATACTGTGTCCTCGATCTCACAGATAAGAAAGTCAACCACGTCAAATCTGAATGTGAGACCAAAGCACCAAGTAGCCATAGCTGAATATGAGTGGTAGCCTCTCTATATCCCATCCTGGGTAGTAGTGTCCGTCTCATCAGCTCATATAAGAACTTCAGTGCAGTAGTGAAGTCAGCAGGAGATTGTCGTGACCCATCTATGAAAGGAGGTCTAAACAGGGGCACAACGTGAGCTGTAGCAGGTGCAACTCTGCCGTGAGGGCGACGAGGAGGATCCGAGGTGCCATAGCACAGACTGTGGAGCCTAGTCGACGACTCTGGAAATCCAAAGAGCTGTCAAATCTAACTGGCATGCAAAGTGACATCCTCTCTCTCTCGAAACGGAATCGCAGCCACTGATGGTCAGGGTCAATCCACACTGTAGCATAGAACACTCTTACCCACTCCTAAATATACCTGCCACTCGCGGTCAACAGAGAAAGTAGTCCTAGTAGATAGGTGAGATGACCCTCTGAATCAACACCAGCGGCTAGTAGAAAAGCAGGTAAATCCAAAAGCCGATGCACTCGCAAGGCAATCTGAGCTGTCAGTTGTGCCCGGAAGAAGGACTCCTGAGTCCTGGTACTAAAGAGAGGCGCAGCTACAGGGTCCCTCTGAGCTGGCAACCAGGACTCCACAGGTACGTGTCTGAATCGACGTACCCAGGCTGCAGTGGCACGCTGAAGGTCGAGGAGACGGGGATCAGCAGCTAGTGGTCGCACCTCAGTCTCATCACGCTTCCTGAAGCGAGGTGGAGGAATGGGCGGAGCAGAAATGGGAGCGGGAGGGGGAACAGTGGAAGCTGGAGTGGTGGAGGTGGTGGGTATAGCGGAGGTGGTGGATGGCTCTGGAGCGACAGGAGCTGGTGAAGTGGGAGGTGGAGTAGACACTATGGCAGAAGGTGTGGAGGGAGCAGTGGAGCGAGGTCGAGATGCGAGGCGACGAACTCTGTAGGCTATGTAACACCCTGAATTTGGGGGTATAAAATTTCTTTTCTAATATCCATCAAATTCAGGTGTTACCCTCTCTCTTCCTTGCTTTTCTTTTCATTTTTCTAAATATTGTAGAGTTATTTTGTTATGTATATAGGCGTAAGCCAAGTAAAATAAAACCATAAGGGAGTAATGATTGTTGCATCATGCTGGAATATATTTGTTGCGGCGTGGTGTTTTTCTTTGGTGTGTGTTCATTTAATATGTGGTTCATTATTGTAAATGCATTCAGTAGTAGGAAATAGAAAAGAGAAATAAATAAAAAGGTAAATAAGAACCTAGCCCAGCAACCCCTCACCCTCGGCCTCCTCATGTAGCCCACTCCCGCCCTACTCCTGGCCGGCCCGCCGCGCCAGCGGCCCACCGAGCTATGCGCGGCCCAGCTCCTTGCGCCCACCTTTGCCTGGGCCTGTTTGCGCGGCCCACCGCGCCAAGTCGCAAGACGGCCCAACCCCGCAGCCTAGCAGTCGCGCCCCCGCGTGCCCTAGCGTCCGCTTCGTGTTCCCCAGGCCACGCGCGTCCAGCCGCCGTCTCGTCGCGAGCGCTCGCCACCAGCCAGTGGACCCCACAAGTCAGCACCGACTCCTGTTCAACTTCCTCCAGTCGTCTCCCCCGCGATGTGCGCACCCACCTTGCTCGCGTCGCCCCAAAATAGGAACTGGCACTCTCGTTGCCTCGTCCCTCGTGTCCAGCTCCGCTAGAACCAGCCACAACCCGCGCCCCGCCCGTTCTTGCCCAGCTCCGTCTACCCGCGCTGCGTGCAGGCGCGTGCCCGCCGCACTGTTTCTGTCGGCCGCCTTCGAGCCGCTATGCAGCCACACCGTCACGCTGACGTCGACGCCGACAAGCCCTTCTTCCCCGACGAGTCCTTCGTCTCTGGTGAGTTCCCTCCCTTCTCTGTTCTTTTTTTCGTTTTTCTCGGCATCGTGCTGCTTTGCGTGCCCCGCTGCGTAGCCTCGTCGTGCCGTCCCTGCTGCCGCTGCATAGCCTGGCCCCACGCGTCAGGCCGGTTGCACGCCCCTGCACCCAGCAGGTGGCTGGCTCCCAGGCAGCCGCAGCTAGGGGCTTGGCGTGGCCAAGTTGCCGACTCCCTGGAATGGCGGCCAGGGCAGGGCCCAGCGAGCTCTGTCGCCAGGAAGGCCATGGCTGGGCCACAGCTCCTACGCAGCGCCGACGCGCAGCCGTACCTGCTCCCCTGGTGTCCTCCTTCTGGTCAGCCGCTCACCTCCCGTGCCTCGGCGAACTCCCCTACAGCCTGGCACGACCGAGCCGCCCCTGTCCTTGCGCCCTCGGCGAGTTCCTCCAGAGCGAGCCCCCCTGCCATGGCCGGTTTCCCTACGACTACGAAGAAGAAAGCCCCCTATGCAACCGTCTGTGCGTGCGTGAGGGAAGGAGAAGCAAACTGTCCAGTGGACCCCACTCTGCATGGCACTTTCCTGTGCACGATTAGCGGCTAGAAGTTTGCTAGATGGAGCCCACCGCATGCACGCATGCAGATCCAAAGCTCTCGCATTGCATGTCAGCATTCTTGTTTCCTCCACGCTCCCGGTCAAGGGAAACCGCTACACACATCCCACTCGTCCGGATCTTTCGCGTCCTCGGCCACATAGCTCTCTATGTGGTCTATTCTTTTTCGGCTATAAAATCACGCCACGTCGTCGACGTAAATCTGCGAAATGCTAATTATTCAATATATTTTGCGTTATAAATTCATTCTAACACGTTTCAGTCGCGTTAGCTTCGTAATAATATAGTCTACGTGTTAGAAACATTATTTTGTCACAACACATGTCTTCGTTAATTTATTAATTATTGGTTTATCTGATGATAATTAAAATAACAATTTAATTAAAAACTAATATGTAGTTTTAATCTGTGCAATTATAAATACATGTTAACATAAATAATGCTGACTCAAATACATCGATCAAATAGTCAAGTGTAAACACAACATCTATTTAGTAGTTTTCGTGTGTCATTCACGCGCTGTTTCTGCGCCGTCGTAGTTCGTTCGCGCCACGCGTCTGGTTCACGTGTTGTCACATGCTATTCGCGCCGTTTGCGCGTCGTCCGTGCGCTAAGTCGAGAGTGTCCACGCGTCGTTCGGATGTGTTGTTCGCGCATTGTCATGTGTCACGCGCTATCCGCGCGCGATATTAAATCGTTCACTTATAATCACTCAGGTCAGTTAATTAATTATTGGTTTAATCTTTCACTATTAAAATAATAATTTAGTCCAAAAAAGTAGTAGTTTTAATTTACATTTGATAAATGTCAATCAATATAAATTATGTCGAACTAATGTTCTAAAATACTCATTTAGCGTAATCGCGTTATTTGTTGGCATCGTCGCAGTGTCCGTGCGCTGTTCGCGCGTGATGTGCTCATGGTCGCGTGCTGATTCGCGCGTCATTCGCTCTGGTCGCACACACCGTTTCGTGCGTCGTCAGCATTGCTATGTCGCGTGTGTCGCGCACGTCATTTTCTTGCGTGTCGCGCAGCGTTCGCGCATATCGCATGCTGCCCGCGCGCGATAGTAGACCGTTCCCTTATAATCACTCATGTCGATTTAATTAACTATTTGTTTAATCGTTGACTATTAAAATAGTAAGTTAGTCAAAACGAAGTAGTAGTTTTAATTTACTTTTGATAAATGTCAATTAATATAATTATGTGGAATTAAGTGTCCTAACTATTACTTGCGTAGCGTAAACGTTAAAAACTTCTCGACCGTAGCTTCCACCGTCGCATTTCTTATCCCAGCGTAACAATAGAAGCGCTCTCTATTTTATATTGCTCGTTTCGATAATATTTTATCTTGTATGGTGTAATGTTCTCATGCAAATATATGTTGTTTGCTTGTGCCTGTTTGTCTTCGCTTCTCGTTGCGATTAGATCACGAATCGTTTCCGAGCTTCGAGGAATCGACGGTCAAGCTTCGGCGACCAAGTGGTCAGGTTCTTTGAGTTCTACAAAGTTGAAGACCCTGAGCATCTGTTTGGTGAAGGCAAGTGTCCCTTGACCCATATATGTCCTACTCATTCTTATAATTCACTCCCCGCATTTGCACAGTTTATACCTAAGGATTGACTAGCTTTTGTTTATCTTGTCCTTGTTTACCGATTTTGGTTGGGTTATTTTGGTTTAGCTATATGCTAGTGCTTCACATTAATCAATGAACATGATGAGATTATCTATGATACGTTGTTTTCCCTTTTGATTATGATGATAGTACTGTGACATTTAAGGGGACTCAAGCTGTTTCTCGAGTGCCTCTCCGTAAGGACTGGTTCGTTGGATGACTGTCCGGGAAAACAGTGCAACCATGATGGTGGAGTGGGACGCCCTTAGCTAAATAATTAGAGGAACTGGGGTGTAGTTCGCTTCGCCGTTGTGCCGTTAATGGGGCTCGGTGTAAGCGGCTCGCTCTGCCAAGGTTGGTTCGCCCCTTGGGGAGGAGTGCGGTGCATTTAGGAAACCTAACGGGCGGCTATAGCCCCAGGAAATCTTTGTAAAGGCTACATAGTGAAACCCTCCCTATTCACCTTGGTAGTGTTTAAGGGTTTGATCGGCCCGAGGCAAGAGGGAATCACGGCTTGTGGGTAAAGTGCGCAACCTCTGCAGAGTGTTATGAAACTGATATATCAGCCGTGCTCACGGTTATGAGCGGCCAAGGGAGCTCCATTGATTAGAGATACTTGATCAGAGACGTTTGGTTTACAGGTGGTGATAAGGATGATGGTTATGATTATGCTTATGGTAATGGTAAGTGGTATTCTTTCCGTTTGGAAAGGGTACATTGGGTTAATAACTTGGGTTAATGCTAAAACCTGGCTTTCTACTAGTAATAGTAACCTGACCAACTAAAATTAACTGCTTGACTTAACCCCACATAAAGCTAGTTCACTACAGCCAAACAGGACATTTGCTGAGTATGTTGATGTGTACTCACCCTTGCTCTACACACCAAACCCCCCCTTCCATAGGCTGTCCTCATTGCAACCACTGCTCAGGAGACGATGAAGCCATGGAGGAAGACTTCCAGGAGTTCCAGGAGTACGATGAGTTCTGGGTGTGGGTTAGCGGCAAACCCCCAGTCGGCTGCCTGTGTAGGCCGTGTGTATCTACGTTTCTTTTCCGCACTTTGATAATTGTTAAAGACTATGTGGATGTCTTTGACATCATGATGTAATCGACTATTATACCCTCTTTTATGTCATTATTTGAGCACTGTGTGATGATATCCAGTTATGTAACTGCTGTGTACGTGAATTGCTGATCCTGGCACGTACATGGTTCGCATTCGGTTTACCTTCTAAAACCGGGTGTGACAGGCTATCTGATCAGAAGAGATCTGCAACTGTCCTCCCCGCTCTGCTGCTGCTACCACTACAAGTGCTGCACGAGCGGCTCTGTCCATACGACGCTTATTCTGGCCCTCTTGCTGCTCAAGATAAACTGTCTTCCCCTTGACCTGCCTAAAGGGGCGAGGAGGGTCCTCGTCGTCTCCTCCCCCTGATGAAGAGGCATTCTTTGTCCGCACCATCCAGACCAGACTGCTGCACGATAGAGTGAAAAATATAAGCAGAAGAGAGAGCAGCCAATAGGATCTCAAATGAAGTGATAGCTACCTGAAAATCTCACGAGAGAGAGAATCTAGGCATGACAGGAGATGGGCACGTAGGCAGGCGAGATCACTGAAATGACAGAAGAAGTGAGCACGTATTAGTCACATAGTCATAAGTAAATGAAATGTGAATAAATACATACACAGAGATTTAAGACACGAAAACTGAGTGATTTGGAAAACTAGGGGTCAAACGACGCGAGAACGACATTTGAATGATGAATTATGCCATAGGAGATTTGAAATTTGAAATGGGGCATGAAATGACATGGAATTGAGCCGATACTTCACGGGTAGGTATATATGAGTGAAGTGGGTGCTTGGTTTGACGGTTTGCGAAGAAAACAAATTTTAGGCACTCGGCTCAGAAACGATCGCTATAAATGGAGAAAAGTGGTGTATTTGGTTTTTGGGATATCAGATAGCCGTGAAATTTTGTGAAAGTGTTACTAGAGGTGGCATGAAGGTGTTGGAAAAATCTGGGGTTGATTTGAGCAAATTTGTGTGGTTTGGGCATTTCACCGAGCACTTGGCGTGCGGGTAATAGGATTGAGGGTGAAATGGCGATAAGAGAAGATGAAACCCTCCCTAGGGAGCTGGAAACCTGCAGGGGGATTCAAGGGAGGACAAAACACACACCCATGCACTTGATTCACAGAGATTTCACAAGGTTTGGATGAATTTTGAGGATTTTCAAAAGGGTGGGACTCTTTCACTGCATAGAGTATCACAGAGAGAGATAGGGGAGAGTCCTCACGAGAGAAAGGAGAGAGGAGCAGGATGGCAGCGATCGGCGACGGCGAGCCCCTGGGCGGCGGTGAGAGGGACAACAGAGAGGAGCCACGAGAGACAGAGAGCGCGAGTTGGAGATGAATGCCTTGGCCTCGGGCTTGGGCAAGAAATGATTTTTTTAAAACGTTTCATGGGCACACTAGACAGTCTACAGTGCCTGTCCGGTGCACATCAGACAGTGCACAGTAGCTGTCCGGTGAACCACCGGATAGGGCAGCATAAAAGGGGATCTGCGCGCGCCCACCCGGTGCACCGGACATTGCACAGTGCAGTGTCTGGTGCACACCAGACTGTTCGGTGAGCCCAAACAGAGAGAATTTTGAAATTTTCTAGGAAATTTTGAACCAAACCAAATCCCAACTTATAAGCACACAAAAGAACACCTGTTGGGACAGGTATTGGTACCCTCACATATTCTCTCATATTTTTCAAAATATTTTGCCATAGGCTAGATAGTTTTTAGAGAAAAAGGCAAATGGTGAGATTTGCATTTTGGCTTTGCACTAGGGATTTCATGAACGAATTGAATTTTGAATACTTCCCCTAAGTGCAGTGCCACATGCATATCTCAAGAACCAACAATTGCATAGTGAATGAAATTTTAAGTACCAAAAAGCTTAAATGCTAAGACTTGTCAAGTTTGAGCCCGAGTTAAGCTTTTTCACTCACTTTGTTGGCGGTTATCTTAACTAGGTTAGACAAGCCCTAGACACAATACAAGAAATTTAAATATGCACTACAAGCTTGATATCACCATTTTGAGATTAAGTAAAATTTCTGAGATCAAGAATATTTAGCTCATTTCTCAACATACAAGAGCGGGTTTTATCTAAAGGCTTTGTGAAGATATCCGCTAATTGATCTTCCGATCTCACTCCTTCTAAAATAATATCTCCTTGAGCAACATGATCTCTAAGGAAGTGATGACGAATATCAATGTGCTTGGTGCGAGAGTGTTGTACATGATTATTAGCAATTTTAACAGCACTCAATTGTCACACAACAAAGGTACCTTTTCTAAGACTACACCATAGTCTAGAAGAATTTGTTTCATATAAAGAATTTGTGTGCTACAAGCACCCGCGGCAAAGTATTCCCTCTTTGGCAGTTGACAAGGCAACACTATTTTTCTTCTTAGATGTCCATAAAACTAGTGATCTCCCAAGCAAGTGGCATCCTCCGAATGTACTTTTTCTATCAATTTTGCAACCGGCATAATCCGAGTCGAAATAGCCAATTAAGTCAAAAGTAGCTCCTTTGGGATACCAAAGGCCAACGCTTGGGGTGTGCTTAAGATACCTAGGAATTCTATTAACAGCGCGAAGATGAGCTTTCTTAGGATTTGCTTGAAATTGAGCACACATACAAACACTAAACATGATATCGGGCCTAGATGCGGTAAGATACAATAAACTACCAATCATGGAACGGTAGACAATTTGATCAACCGGGTTACCTCCCTCATCTAGGTCGAGATGTCCATTAGTTGGCATGGGTGTCTTGATTGGTTTGCACTTCTCCATATTGAATCTTTTCAACAAGTCTTTGGTATACTTCTCTCGTGAGAGGAAGTTCCCATCTTTCATTTGCTTGACTTGAAAGCTGAGGAAGTACGTTAGCTCACCAATCATTGACATCTCGAACTCTTTCGACATCAACTCACCAAATTCCTTGCAATGATAATCATTTGTTGAGCCAAAGATTATATCATGAACATAAACTTGACAAATGAATATATCACCGTTATGTTTCTTTGTGAATAAAGTTGTGTCGACGGTCCCAATCTTGAAGCCCTTTTCGATGACAAAGTCGCGAATACGCTCATACCAAGCCCTTGGAGCTTGCTTTAGCCCATATAGCGCCTTGGACAACCTGTGAGCATGATTAGGATATCTAGGGTATTCAAACCCGGGTGGTTGCTCAACATATACAAGTTCATTTATGAAGCCATTTAAAATGCACTTTTTACATCCATCTGATAAAGCTTTATGTCATAGCATGATGCATATGCAAGTAGGATACAGATGGCTTCAAGTCGAGCAACCAATGCAAAAGTCTCTCCAAAATCTAAGCTTTCAACTTGAGAGAAACCCTTTGCAACAAGTCTTGCCTTGTTTCGCACAATCACACCTTGATCATCTTGTTTGTTTCGGAACACCCATTTTGTTTCAATGATCCTTGCATCTTATGGAGGCTTCTCTAGGGTCCAAACTTGGTTGCAGGTGAAATTGTTTAATTCTTCATGCATGGCATTCACCCAGTCCAGATCCTATAGCACCTCATCTATACATGTAGGCTCAACACAAGAAACAAAAGAGTGATGTTCAATAAATGAAGCATGTTTATGAGAACGAGTGATAACCCCTTATGAAGGACTCCCAATGATTTGATCTTGTGGGTGTGCTTGAAGTAGTGATGAGTTTCTCTTATCAACCACTTGGGAAGAAGATCTTGGAGGATCAACATCTTCAGCTGTACCCTTTCTTGTTCATGAGAGACAAATGTATCTTCATTTGCATGTCTCTCATCTTTTTCATCATCATGTGGTACATTTGATTAAGAAGGCCTGTCAATATTTTGCACCTCTTCTTCATCTTCTTTTGGTTTGATGGCTCCAATTGGCATGTTCTTCATAGCTTCCCTAAGTGGCTCATCACCTACATCATCAAGATTTTCAAGTGCTCCTTGGGAGCCATTAGTCTCATCAAACTCCACATCATATGTTTCTTCTACCACGCCAGTGGCATGATTGAATACTCGATATGCTTTGGATTTTGATGAATAACCAAGTAAGAAACCGATATCACATCGTCTTTGAAACTTCCCTAGGTGATGGTGTTTCTTATAGATGTAGCATTTGCATCCAAACACCCGAAAGAAGGAGACGTCTGGCTTTTTCCCATTTAGTAGTTCATAGGGAGTCTTCTCAAGTAGCTGGTGAGGAAATAGCATGTTTGATGCATAGCATGAAGTGTTGACAGCTTTAGCCAAAACCTCTCCGGTGTGTTATAATCATCAATCATTGTTCTTGCAAGAGTGATCAAGGTCCTGTTCTTTCTTTCAACAACTCCATTCCATTGAGGTGTGTATGTTGCAGAAACCTCATGCTTGATCCCAATTTCATCACAATATTCATGAATGTTGGTGTTGTCAAATTCTTTTCCGTTGTCACTTCTAATCTTCTTGATTTTGCAATCAAATTCATTTTGAGCCTTATTGTCAAACTTCTTGAATATAGATGCAACCTTAGACTTATCATGAAGAAAGAACACCCAAGTATATCTTGAAAAGTCATCAACAATAACCAGACAATAGAGGTTGCCACCAGCACTAGCATAAGTTGTTGGTCCAAATAAATCCATATGAAGCAGTTCTAGTGGCCTTGATGTTGACATAAAAGCTTTTGTAGGATGTGTGTTAGCAACTTGCTTTCCAGCTTGACATGCACTACAAGGCTTATCCTTTTCAAATACAACATCCTTTAGTCCTCTAACCATGTCTTTCTTTAGTACTTTCTTGAGTGTGCTCGTTCCAACATGTGCGAGCCTTCTATGCCATAGCCATCCAAGTGATGCTTTGGTAAAGAGGCAAGTCCTTAAGTTTGCATCTTCAGAGGTGAAATCCACTAAGTAGAGATTGTTGTATCTAAATCCTTTGAACACCATTGACTCATCATCCATTTTTGACACAATAACCTCTGTAGGATTGAATAAGCATTGAAGGCCAAGGTCACAAAGTTGTCCTACTAATAGCAAGTTGAAGCTCAATGGTGCAACCAAGAGAACATTTGATATTGAAAGATCATTTGAGATAGCCACCTTGCCAAGCCCTTGAACTTTTCCCTTTGAATTGTCCCCAAAAGTGATTTTGTCTTGTTCATCAACATTTTCATCAAGTGAGGTGAACATCTGTGGGTTGCCAGTCATATGTTGAGTGCATCCACTGTCAATAACCCAATGGCTCACATCGGTCTTGTAGTTCACCTACATGAACAAATAAATCAAGCTTCAATTTTGAGGTCCCTATTTTGCATAGGACCAGTGACTTTCTCAATCAAGGACTTTGCAACCCAAATTTGTCTAGGTCTACTCTTGCTTGGTGGACCTAGGAATGTAACTTTGACTTCTCTATTTTCTACTTTTCTTAGAACATAATGAGCATTGAAAGCAAATGGCCTTGAGTGCTTTGGCAAGGGAGTTGATGGTTTGGCTTTGTAGTTGTGGGCAAAGTGTCCTTCTTTTCCACACTCAAAGCATTTAATAGGCTTAGAAGTCTTGTCACACCCGGATTTAAGGGATAAAGTCGAGTGCGTCTCATATGTGCGCTAACTGCTAAGGAAGAACAACACATATAATAATAGAGTGTATAGAGATAAATGTCATAATATCATGAAAGTAATTATTACATAGAGAAAGTCTTACAAAAATAAAAGATAAATATAAATCAAACTAATGTCCATCCATGGCGCCATAAAGTTGACTGGGAAACGCCACCTAGATCAAGTCGTACTCCTCGTTGTACGGCTCCTCCTAGACCACCTGTTCTTCTCCTGTGGGGGGTTTATATATTGCAAGTGTGAGCTCACAAAAGATCATAGCTCAACAAGTTGTGGGGAATAATGTGCATGAACTCACCAAAGGTGGGAGTTCATGTGAAGTGTAAGGCTGATCAACAATAGAGGTTAAAGCTGAGCATTGCTTTTAATAAGTTGGTCAAATTTTATTAGCAATTACTAGATATAAGTAAATATCATACCAGATAACGATAGAACAAAATTAATAATAAATCCCATGCAATGCAAATGACAAATTGAATTTAGTTCCATAATTTAATCATGCGAGAGTCCCGAGCTGCTCATGACCGCGAGCACGGCTAGTATACAAGTTTTGCACTCTGCAGAGGTTGTACCCTGTACCCACAAGTCAGGTTACCCATCTGCCAAGGGGTCATGAATCCCATACACCTCTACCAAGGAAGCGAGGCAGGGTAACACTACGAGGCCTTTACAAAGTTCCACTAGCTTCAGAAAACCCGCTATAGTTTCTAGGAAGAGCAATGCAGGAATCCCCCGCCTGACTGCCATCGCAGCAAAATCAACCCGGGAACCTCCCTACACACCTACTCCCCTACTGCCCTTGCCCCTATCGGGTAAGGTAGTCGTCCACTAGCTTTCCTAGTTAGTCAGCCAAGGGCGTCCCATTCCACCCTTGTGGTGGCACGTGTTTCTCAAGTTAAGCTCCATGTTCCAATTAAAAATAATGATCTGGACATGAACAATAAATAAAATAGCAGTATAATTGGAACATGAACATAATGTAATATTAAACCCAAATCCATATAGGGCAATAGCAAAACTACCCAAATAATTCAGGGGTGAACAAGGTAAAAAGATAACCAGACTAGGGTGACCTATTGGGCCCCATCAAAATTAAACGTATGCATGAACAAATGATAATAAAGAACATTATTGGGTAATAAAAGTGGTCAAGGGCACAACTTGCCTTCAATGAGCTCCTGCTCAGCAACTTCTACCTGCTGAACACAGGGATCCTCAGCCACCGGCTCTTCTACTCACCACATTACAAACAAGCATAGTATAAAAGGAGAAATTAACATCACACCAAACATGTATACAAAATACATATTAATAATCTACACATTAAAAATGAGATCATAAGAAAAAGAATCACTAAATTCGGAGTTACGGATTTTAAGTTACGAATTTCCAAAGGTTTTATGTGTTTGGTAGAAGATTAATTAAGAGATCAATTTTAATACAGTTTTCATGTCAAAACAGAGATACTATGTGATGAACAATATTATTACAAAATTATAGGAACTAGAATGGATCAATTTAGACTAAGTATGGATTTTCTAGGGATTAAATAAGTTCTAACAATTATTTTTACATTAAAAATCAATTTCCATTTCATTTTCTTTGATTTTCTACCTTCCAGGACTGCGCACATGATTCCAAAGAACAACAAGGGCTTCCTCATAAGTATCCTGAGACTCAGTCAACAGTGGCACTAGCCTGTGGGTTGGGTTTTGTATTCCGCAGGGACTCATATGAGAAAGTGCGCGGCCGAAGGGGTATGAAGCAGTTTTGGCCATCAGATCTAAATTCCACGGCCAAGATTAGATCATGCTGCGGATTGATCGGTACGTGACAATAACCATTGGATCCAAAACCGACGGTGCCGATCTCATCATATCCCGTAACTGCACAGATCCATCCGATCGCATCACGACGGCCCAGATCCAATCGAGCGAAGGAGTATCCTTATGATCTAATCTCAACCGTCGGCACGGATCCGACGATCACAGATCGTGCCCAGCTAACGGGTACGACACATTAATCTAGGTCGTCCGTTGTGTAATCTACGATCAATTCCCCCCTTCTTCCCCAACTTGACTGCGACCGGACACGGCCCCGCATCATCTGCCCGTCGGCGAGCCGAATCCCAGTGTTTTGAAGCGCGAATTACAAATCAGCCAGACTCTGCACAATGCGGGGATAAGCATGAATTGGGAAGGGAGATCAGTACCAGTAATCGGAGGTTAGTGCGTGCTGCCCACAACAGGTGGAGTTTTGGCAGCGGAGAGTTCGCACCGGTGAGAAATTCCTCACGTCCCCGTGGTTGATTTGTGAAATTGGCAGCACCCAAGGCTTGTTCGACTCGTGGCGTGCCCCTCGAGCTCCCTGCCACAGACTAGGGCGCACCAAGCCACGCAGTCGACCCAGACGACCCTTCCTTCCTCTCTGGATGCTTGGTCGGCGTGACGACGTTTGGTGGAGGTCTAACAAGCTGTGACAGGATGTTGAGAGGAGCCCGGCTCTCGAGTTTTATCCCTAGAACCCGATCTCAACAACCCCCATGCGCAGGTGGGAGGGTGGCTCCTATTTTTTCTCCGCGAACGTCGCGACCATCAGCAGCAGGGCAGCCATCCGAGACCTGGTCCTTTGGCCTCGCTTGTCAGTGATTGTTTGGAGGGGTTCACGCCTTGACTGGCGATTGGGCCCTACCCGCCATGGCCGCGCTTTGGTACGCAGTTGCCGTGTGGGGCCCACACACCAGAGTAAGGGTGAGGCGCGCACATGAATCGTGCAACTGATCGGTGGGTCCAATGCGTCGGCGCCGATCCCCGAAGTCGGGCCGTGCGAAATGGTGAAATGGGTCGTGCCAGGTTGTTTGGGCCCAGTTAGGTTTTCCATTCCTTTTTATTTTTATTTTTCTTTCTTTCTTTTGGATTTAAATTCTAAATTCAAATTTGGTTGAGTTTCACTCTTAGAACTAAATGTAAAATTTCAAAACCTAGGGCAGGAATATATTTATTCATATATTGTTTTATCTAGTTGTGTAGTATTTTTCTTTTCTCAAATTCTAAAGTTCCAATTAGATCTTTAATTCCTAATTCGCTACTATTATGTTTTCTATTAACATTATTTTCATATTGTTACCAAATGCACACACAAATAAACCTCAGCATGATGCACATATTATTTTAGGTGTCATTAGTTAATTAATAACTTTTGATGTGATTGTTCACATGTTATAACAAATGGAGGCAAAAACATATATGTAAACCAACTATATTTTCATTTTAAACTTTTTGGTATTACAAATCCTACCCCCTTAACAAGAATCTCATCCTCGAGATTTAGGAAGGACAAGAGAAAAGATGGGGAAATTCTATTCGAAGCTCTTCTTCTCTCTCCCAAGTAGCTTCATCTTCTCCATGGTGACTCCATTGCACTTTGCACATCTTTATCACTTTATTTCTTGTAACTCGAGTCAAGGTATCAAAGAATCATGATAGGATATTCCGTATAAGTCAAATCACCCTGAACACTGAGTTCTTCCATTGGTAACTGTTCCTTAGGGATACAGAGACATTTCTTGAGTTGAGACACGTGGAATACATCATGCACATCAGATAGATGATCAGGTAACTCGAGTTGATAGGCCATCTCCCCAACTCGCCTAAAGATTCTGAAGGTTTCAATAAAGTGAGGGGATAACTTGCCCTTAACTTAGAATCTCCTCATTCCATGAAGTGGTGACACCTTAAGGTACACATGATCACCTTCCTCAAATTCCAGTGGTCTTCTTCGATTATCAGCATAGCTCTTTTGCCTGGTCTGTGCTACCCTCAAGTTCTCCTGGATTGTACGGACTTGTTCTTCTACCTCTTGAATAAGTTCAGGCCCAAAGAACTATCTTTCTCCAGTCTGATCCCAATATAGAGGAGTCCTGCACTTCCAGCCATATAAAGCTTCAAATGGTGACATCATTAGACTGGCCTGATAACTATTATTATATGAGAACTCAGCATATGGTAGACTCTTATCCCAACTGCCTCCATGCTGAAGGGCACAAGCTCTCAACATATCTTCCAATACTTGATTAGTCCTTTCGGTCTGGCCATCAGTTTAAGGATGATAGGCCAACTAAAGCTCAACTTCGTATCCATATTCTCATGAAAGCTTTTCCAGAATCTTGAGGTAAACTGTGAACCGCTATCAGAAACGATCTTCTTTGGTACATCGTGTAAACATAGAATTCAAGCCATATATAACTCTGCCAATTGAGATCCTTTATAAGTAGCCTTGACTAGAATGAAGTGAGCTACTTTGGTTAGCCTATCCACAATCACCCATATCGAATCATAACCCTTTGAAGTGCGAGGCAACCCATTAATGAATACCACGCCAATTTCTTCCCACTTCCATTCGGGTATCTTTAACGGGTGCAATAGTCCAGCTGGTCTTTGGTGTTCGGCTTTGACTCTTTGACACACATCACACATAGCCACGTGTGCAGCCACATCTCTTTTCAGCCCATACCACCAGTACTTCTGCTTCAAATCCTGATACATCTTAGTGCTACCAGGATGGATAGAGTAATCAGAATCATGGGCTTCCTTCAATATAGTCTCACGGAGGCTATCAATCTCAGGAACACATATCCGGTTCTTGAACCAAACTACGCCTTGCTCATCCTCTATGAATTCTGGACCTCTACCTTCAGTAATCAGATCTTTGATTTCTTGGATTTTAGCATCACTAATCTGACCCTTGCGTATTTCTTGCTCCAAGGTAGGTTCCACTTCAATAGTGACTCCTTCAGTATGTGCAACTATTCCCAGGTTGAGTCTTCTAAGATCTTCAATTAACTCATCAGGCAACTGCGCAACAATAGTTGCATGGACATGCTCCTTCCGACTCAAGGCATCCGCAACCAGATTCGCCTTGCCCGGATGATAATGAATCTCCAAATCATAATCCTTAATGAGCTCCAACCAACGGCGTTGCATAAGGTTGAGATCTTTATGAGTGAAGATTTATTTCAAGCTCTTGTGATCGGTGCACACTTGGCACTTAGTTCCCATAATATAATGTCTCCATATCTTGAGTGTATGCACTACGGATGCCAGTTCTAAGTCATGAGTGGGATAGTTCAATTCATGTTTCTTGCATAAGAACATATCCCAAGCCTTGGCCGCACGCATCATAATAGATATCAAATCCCTTTTGCAGATCCGGTGTAATCAACACTGGGGTGACATCAATCTCAACTTCAGATGATTAAAACTATCATGCTACTTCTAGGTCCAATTAAAGTCTTTTCCCTTCTCTAGCAGTGAGGTCATAGGCTTAGCAATCTTGGAGAACCCTTCAATAAATCGCCGGTAGTAGCCTGCAAGTCCCGAGAAACTTTGGACCTCAGTAACTGTACTGGGTATGCTCCATGCCACTATCTCCCTAACTTTAGCAGGATCCACTGAGATTCCTCCATTGGAGATGATATGTCCAAGGAATGACACTTCGTCAATCAAGAACTCGCATTTGCTGAACTTGGCATAGAGTCGATTATCCCGTAGCTTTTGTAGCACCAACCGAAGATGTTCCTCATGATCACTATCATTCTTGGAATAAACGAGAATATCGTCGATGAATACCACGACAAATCTGTAAAGATACTCCATGAACACCTTATTCATCAGATTCATAAAATAGGCTGGTGCATTAGTTAGTCCAAATGACATAACTGTGAATTCATATAAACCATATCGGGTTGAGAAAGCCGTCTTGGGAATATCAGATGGCATAATCTTCATCTGGTGATAACCCTATCGGAGACCAATCTTCGAAAACCCCTCGCACCTCTCATTTGATCAAATAAATCTTCAATGCAGGGTAATGGATACTTGTTCTTCACAGTAACATCATTAAGGGATCTATAATCCACACACATCCTTTGCGATCCATCTTTCTTCTGTACAAATAGAACCAGCGCTCCCCAAGGTGAGGAACTCAGACAAATGTACCCAGCCTCCTGTGATTCTGTTAACTACTTCTTAAGTTCTTTTAGTTCTTCTACGGATATCATGTATGGCCTTTTTGAAATAGGAGCAGTTCTAGGTAAGAGATCAATGACAAACTCAACTTCCCTATCTGGTGGCATCCTGGGTAACTCCTCTGGAAAGACATCGGGGAAATCTCTAACCACACGGATGTTGCTGCCTACAAACTTCCCATCTGCTAGAAATACGGTGGGTCTCGTAGAGGCAGTTATGGTAATGTCAACTTCAAATCTTTCTCCTTTAGAGCTGGTGAGTTCTACAGTTCCCATAGCATAGTGTTGGGGGCTTGTTCTCAAATGCTAAGAATTAAGAACAAGGCAACATAGAAAATGTTAAGTGTTAAAGTCCTTCGTCCTCCAAAGCATTATATCCCTTCAGGATATAAAGAATTTCGGACGAAGGTTACGAAGGACGTACCTTCGTTAGCATAATAACAAGGGACGAAGCATTCATATAAATCATGAGGTATGAAGTAAACATTTAAATATTATCATAGAATCATCTCCATTTTTATTATCATGAATGAATATAAATGACTTCAAATTACAAATGTACCTTCGGTCCTGAGGAAAGCAAAAGTACAGGTGTGATGCGAAAGCAAATGGCAGGTTCGCGTGAACAGTACAGGGGTACTGTTCATCTATTTATAGACACAGGACACAGCCTGTGACGAATTACAATTATGCCCCTTACAAAAGTTTACAACATTGACTCAGACCTCTATGGATAAAAAGGTCATTCTATCTCTATGTCGGTTTGTAACGCCGAAGCTCCATGAAAAGGAACCTTCGGCCATCTCCTGGGGACAACTTCAGCCGAAGCTGCTTCTTCGTGTAAGACCTTCGGCGCAACGAAGCATGGCCCCAACAGTAGCCCCTTTCGCGGCGCTAGATCGTTTTTCGTAACGAGCTTGATCCGTGAAAAATGCCTCTTAAGCTTCGGGAAGCCGAAGGTCCAAAAAACACCTTCCCTGAGCTCGTTGCCGAGAAACGATTTAATTCCCGAGCTCGTGTCGGTCCCACTTTGCAGAGTTACTGTTTGATCTTTGCGGTCCACTGCGCAGCGAGTACAAGTGACTGCCCGCCTGGTGTAAAAATCCTGCCGCTTCGCCTTCTTACCTGCAGCACTATATAAACAGACGAGTAGGTGTGAAGTTACCACAGCATTCATTGCTATTTGCACTGTTTTGCTGCCAAAATTTTTAACTATAGCCGAAGCTTGATTCTCAGAATCGAACGAAGGTCCATCTCGAAGTCTGCTTCGTCAGAAAGAAAAGCTTCGGGAGAAAAGGAAAAAGAAAAAGTATCTAACTTCCCCAAACTCAGAATCATATGGCCAGAGTGCGATCTACTGCCAGAGTTGAACGTGAAGGAGACGAAGCCGAAGGTTCGAATACTGTGCCCATCTCCGAAGCAATGCAGCGTTCCGGACTAGTGACTGCGGAAGACATGCCCGCTGCTGAAGCAGAACCAACAATTGCCGAAGGGGAAGAAGAGAACATTGAAGAAACTGATCCCGAAGATGACTATCGCATTGCCATGCCCAGCAAGCCCAGTCACTTGGACTTCGGGAAATCGACTGTTTCAAAGGCTGATCTTTCCAAGATGGTGAAAGCAGGTTACTTTAGTGAAAATCAGAAGAAGCTACTTCGCTTCGGGGGAGAAGAAACTACCCCGAAGCCAGAGAAGGACGAGATTGTCATTTTCAAGAGCTTTTTAAAAGCTGGGCTGAGATTCCCTCTTCATGGAATTATTGCAGATGTATTGAAAAAGTTTGGTATTTACTTTCATCAATTGACTCCTAACGCTATCGTTAGGCTTAATGTTTATATCTGGGCCCTTCGAAGCCAAGCTGTGGAACCGTTTGCCGACAGCTTTTGTCGAGTTCATGAGTTACATTACCAAACAAAGGCCAGAAAAGATGGGCTACATGATAACTTCGGTTGCTACAATTTTGCCTACCGGAAGACAACAAAGTGTCCTGTTATCAGCTACCGAAGCAAATGGCCAGCAGGCTGGAAATCTGAGTGGTTTTATGTGAAAGTTGACGAAGACGAAGAAAAATTGGTACAAAGCCCTCTTGATTTAATCTTTGGAGAAACAAGGCCGCGATGCCACATGAAATTGGAGGGTCCCACCTGGGCTGCACTGGGTGAGTTTGAAATTATTTCAGAGCATATCGGTACCAGGGATCTGGTTCAAGAATTCTTGGCGTTCAGAGTCTTCCCTACTCTAAAAGAATGGGAAATGCCAAAGCTAGAGGGAGAGAAGAAGAAGGGGGAACTTGTCCGGCTTCCTTATCACTTCAAATTCAAGAAATACTTTAAAAAGCCTTGCCAAGAGTGGCTGGACACAGTTGAGGTGATGTGCAATGAAATTCTTGGGAATTATTCCAAAAAAGAAGATCAACTGATGGCCGCGGCTTTCGGCACCCGTCCGAAGCGAAGGCTGAACCGAGTGCTTGATGCCCTGGGCTTCGAGTACCCTGACTATGAACGGTTGAACAAGGGTGCTGAGGGCCAAAAAAGGAAAAGAGTGGCCGAAACTTTGAACAAGGATGAAGAAAAACCACCAAAAGAGAAGAAAATTCCCAAGAAGAGAAAAATATCAACTCCAAAGCGCAAATTATCCGATGAAGAGGGGACCCCCACACCACCTTCTACCAGCGACGTGGAGGAAATCTTAAAGGTAATGACTGAAACCCTGCCCACGAAGCTAAGTCCATTAAGGCCTCAACTGACGAAGCTTTTTCGAAAGGTGGAGGAACCCGAAAAATCGAAGAAGATAACAAAAACAAAAAGACAAAGAATTATTGCAGTGACTGAAGTTATCGACAAGACGCCACCGAGGGCATCAATTCAGAAAACACCAGCTGTTGGGGGCACAACAAACGTCGAAGTCGCACCTTCGGAGGTCGCGGCTACCGAAGCCGCTACAGCCGAAGATGTGAACTTAGAAACTACCATTGAGGACATCAACAAAATTTTGCAAGACATGGCTGCAGAAGAAGCTGCCACCGCTGCTGAAGAAACCATGGCCACAGTGCCTGGGAAGGGGAAAGAAATAGCCGAAGACACTTCGGACGACGAAGCCTACACATTTCAAAATTTAGTTGGGCAACAACTGTCGAAGGCCGAAATAGAAGAGCTTAAGGAATATGCCAAATCTTGCGGATACAAGCCAGGAGCTCTTCTATTTGGAGGCATTGATGATGAAAAATTGGGCTGCATTCGTGATCAAACTGGGGCTAAGGTCATCGGTACTCTGTCAAAGAGTATCGGTTTTCCGAAGCTAGAAACAGATATCAGCCTCTACCGACGACAACATATCGTCGGCAGCTTATTTTATTCTAATTTCAAGGTAAACAACCTTTTCTCTGGCTTTTATTGCTTTTAATAATGAAAATGTTACTAACGAAAGTTGTTTTTGTGCAGAGCATGCTACTGAGCAAAGCTCTGAAGATGCAACAAGATCTAGAGGATAAGAAACACGAAGCTATAATTGAAAATCTAGAGAGCAAATTAAAAGAGCAGTCAGCCATTATTGAAAAGAAAGACTTCGAACTCCAATCAACTGAAGGCTTGCTGGCAGAGACTGAAGCTAAAGTATCAGAATTGAATTCGAAGCTTATCTGCCAATCAAAACAATTTGAACAAGAGAAGCTAGAGCTTAATTCGAAACTTGAAGCCGAAGTCCAGACCAACTCAGACTTGAAGAAATCCTTAACAAGCCTTCAAGACAAGTGTTTGAAATTTAGCAATAATTGTATTGGACAATTAAAAAAGATCTTTTACTCAGTTGGAGCCAGCAGCGGGAAGTTTAACCCTTCAGCTGAAAATTTACCAAAAGCCTTCGATCATATTGAAGCTGAAATTGAAGAACTTGACGAAGTTATAGCCGGGCACGGTGACTTCTGTGCCTGGGTAGCTTCTCGGGGTACCGCTGCAGCGTTCCTGAAGGCCGGCTGCGAGCATGGAAAAATCGTCAACAGGCCCAACTTCACCCTGTCTCCATCAATTCTGGACGATATTCCTGACCTCGCCCGAAGCATCTCAAATAGATTTATAAAAATGATATGGACAAAAGGCGGGCGAGAGAAGGCTGGAGACGAAGCTCGAAGTCATCTTGATCCAGTAAGAAATCATACTTTGTATTTACCTTCTCCTTCACACTTGATTTTTACTCGCGATACCTTGATTCATGTAGGATGACGAAGCTGAAGACGATGCTTAAAATATGTCGCCGAAGCTGAAACTCAGTGAAGATCAGTAGGAGTATACTATAGAAAGAACTCAGGAGACTTTTGTAACAACTTTTGTAAATACAATTAAACTGTTCTCAAGGAACTTTGTACATACCTTGTAATATATTCTTACCCTTCTATTGAGGCGCTTTGATGTGGACGAAATTAGTATTTTGAGCCGAAGGCGAAAAAACACCTTCCCTTCTTTTCGTTCACAACGAAGCATAAAAGACCACCTCTTCTTTTTGCCGAAGCTTTTCTTTTTTTTGTACATAACGAAGCATAAAAGACCACTTCTTCTTTTTGCCGAAGCAACCACTTAGGAACACAAATGCTATGAATGAATGCTTATGAATGCAAATGCTATGATGTAATGTAATGTGCGAATGAATGTCCAAAACATATGTCCGAAGCCACACTCTCAGCCATTATTTCCTTAGAAACAACCACACATCAGCTCTGCATTCCCTTAGGAACGACTTTGGAGCTTCTTCGCCCTTTACTTAGGCGGTATCAGCGTTGACTTTTCGCTGTAAGCTCTGCATCCCCTCAGGGACGTCTTTGGAGCTTCTTCGCCTTTTACTTTCGGCGGAATCAACGTTGACTTTTCGCTGTGAGCTCTGCATCCCCTTAGGGACGTCTTTGGAGCTTCTTATCTTTTTCAGTTTCGGCACTCGATGGTGCGTTCTCAGCTTTTACATTTACATTCTTTGGGGGATTTTGCTCTTATAAAACTAAAAAGGAAATTACATATGATGGCCCCATTAAAAACCTTTCTCCCCCTTTAGAAAGGAAAAGGGTGCCATGAAAAAGAAAAGAAAAACATAAAAAGTTACATCAAGTTATACATAATATCGCCGAAGCTCATCCGCATTCCAAGATCTTGGAATTTCGTTGCCGTCCATGTCCTTTAATCTGTACGAACCAGGCCTTGACGAAGATACTACTAAGAAAGGTCCTTCCCATTTCAACTGTAATTTGCCCACTGTGTCTGGGTTGGCCACTCTCCGAAGCACCAAGTGTCCCGGCTCAATATTTTTTAGCCGGACCTTTCTATCTCGCCATTTGACTGTTTCAGCCTGGTATTTATTGATATTCTCCACAGCTTGAAGCCTGATCCCTTCTAAAGCATCTTTTTCCACAAAACAGGCATCTTCAGGACTTGATTCTGCCGAAGCTACCACTCTTATTGATCCAGCTTTAGCTTCTTCCGGAGTTATTGCTTCGTCTCCGAACAATAACTTGAATGGAGTAAAGCCTGTAGACCTTGATGCTGTTGTATTGTGGCTCCACACCACTTTGGTTAACTGATCTGGCCACTTTCCCCTGGGTTGATTGAAGATTAACTTCATTATTCCTGTCATTATAATGTCGTTGGTCCTTTCAACGAGCCCATTCGACTCCGGATGCCTGACTGACGCAAAATGGATCTTCGTTCCAATTTGATCACAGAAATTTCTGAAAGCTTCGGAGTCGAACTGCGTTCCATTATCTACAGTGATGGCCTTCGGTACCCCGAAGCGACAGACAATATTCTGCCAGAAAAACTTTTGGACAGTGGCCGAAGTTATTGTGGCTAATGGCTTCGCCTCAATCCACTTGGAAAAATACTCCACAGCCACTATAACATATCTTAGATTCCCTTGAGCCGGTGGTAATGGACCCAACAAGTCAAGGCCCCACCTTTGCAATGGCCAGATAGGTTGTATCAGCTGTGTCAAAGACGAAGGTTGCTTTTGATCTCTTGCACATTTCTGACAACCTTCGCACTTTTGAACTAACTCCGCTGCATCCGAAGCTGCCTTCGGCCAATAAAACCCTTGGCGGAAAACTTTTCCAAGTAACGGCCTAGATCCGATGTGGGATCCACACAGGCCTGCATGTATTTCTTTCATTAACTCTATACCTTCGGTTCTAGACAAGCATTTGAGCAGCGGGGCACAAACTCCATGTTTGTATAATTCCCCTTCTATCATGACATACGGACGAGCTCTTGCCTCTATTCTTTTATTGTAAGTTTCGTCATCTGAAAGGAACTTACCCTGAAGGTAAGAGATTATTTCAGTTCTCCAATCTTCGCTGTAAACAGGAGATATGTTGAGGACTGCTCTTTCAAGGAGCTCCACTGAAGGTGCCTTTATTGTTTCGAAGAACACATCCCAAGGTAACGGCAGCCCCTGTGCTGCAGACTTGGCTAGCAAATCAGCATGCTCATTTTGTCCTCGAGGGATATTCTTGACAGAAAATCCTTCGAAGGAGGCTTCGATCCTTTGGACCGTGTCTAGATATTTTTCAAGCTTCGGATCTTTAGCCTTGTAACTTTTGTCAATATGACCCGAAACAACCTGGGAATCAGTTTTAAGAATCGCCCTTCTGATTCCCATTGCCTTTAATTTCCGAAGACCCAGGAGCAGGGCTTCGTACTCAGTAATATTGTTTGTACAGCTGAAGTCAAGTCTTGCTGCATAACAAGTTTTAATCTTGGATGGTGAGACCAACACAGCAGTTGCACCTGCTCCGAAGGTTCCCCAAGAGCCATCACAAAACACTGTCCACACTTCGGCATCTTTATTTGCTTCTTCATCCTGAGCCCCTGGCGTCCAGTCGGCGATGAAATCTGCCAATGCTTGAGACTGGATTGAGGATCTATGCACATAATCAATGTAAAATTCATTGAGCTCTGCAGCCCATTTTCCAATCCGTCCAGTAGCTTCTCTATTTCTCATGATATCCTTCAACGGCTGCGAAGAAGGAACAATAATATTGTATGCCTGAAAATAATGCCGAAGCTTCCTGGATGCCATTAAAACGGCATATAATACCTTCTCCAGCTCCGTATAATTTTTCTTTGATACACTAAGGACTTCAGATACAAAATATACTGGAACCTGCTTCTTGACTTGTCCATCAAGCTTCTCCTGAACAAGTGCTGCACTTACTGCCGAGTGCGAAGCTGCCACATATAACAACAAAGGAGCCCCTGGCGTTGGTGGAGTTAATGTTGTTAGATCTATCAAGTATTGCTTCAACTCTTCGAAGGCTTTTTGTTGACTTGGGCCCCATTGAAAGACTTCAGCTGACTTCAACACCTCGAAGAATGGTAAATTTCTTTCTGCTGATCTGGATATAAATCTGTTGAGAGATGCCAGCCTTCCTGTCAATCTTTGGGCCCCCTTTCTTGTGGTTGGTGGCTCCATTCGAAGTATAGCTTCGATTTTATTTGGATTAGCTTCGATTCCCTTTGTTGAAACCAAGCATCCAAGAAATTTCCCCTTCTTTACTCCGAAGACACATTTTTCTGGATTCAGCTTCAGACCAGCTTGTCTGAAACTGGCGAAGGTCTCCTGCAGATCAGCAATATGATTTTCCTGCTTCGTGCTTTTTACAATGATGTCATCGACATAAGTCAACACATTTCTGCCTATCTGAGACTGGAAGACCTTCGCTGTCATTCTGCTGAAACTTCCTCCAGCATTTTTGAGCCCCTCAGGCATCCGAAGATAGCAATATGTGCCACTTGGGGTTATAAAGCTAGTCTTCGGCTCATCTTCCTTCTTCATCCAGATTTGATGATAGCCTGAGTAGCAGTCCAGGAGACTCATGAGCTCTGAGGAAGCTGCTGCATCGACTAAAGAGTCTATCCTTGGCAGCGGGAATTCATCCTTCGGACAAGCCTTGTTGAGATCTGTGAAATCGATACACATTCTCCACTTGCCATTGGCCTTCTTCACCATAACAGTGTTAGCTAGCCACTCTGGGTACTTTACTTCTCTGATAACTCCTGCACTGAGGAGTCTTTTTACTTCATTGCGAGCCCCTTCGGCCTTGTCATCCGACATCTTCCGAAGCCTCTGCTTTCGGGGTCTGAAGGATGGGTCAACATTGAGCGAATGTTCAATAACATCCCGATTTACTCCACAGAGATCATTAGCTGACCATGCAAAAACATCTTTGTTGTTGAATAAAAACCTTATCAAGGTTTTCTCCTGGTCTTCAGATAGTTGCGAGCCCAACAGCACCTTCTGCTCTGCTATGTCCTCACACAATAGCATAGGCTTCGGCTGATCTGCTGAAGCTGCTTTCTCCCTTCTGAATTTGTACTGTTCACAAGCTTCAGCTCCATCTATGTTATGGATTGCTTTGGAGTCAGTCCAGCTTCCTTCGGCCCTTCTAGCAGCTTCCTGGCTTCCATGAATAGCAATAGGCCCTTGGTCTGAAGGTATCTTCATGCAGAGATAAGCTGGGTGAAGAATTGCTTCGAAGGCATTAAGAGTACCACGGCCAATGATAGCATTGTAAGGATACTCCATGTCAACAATATCAAACACAATTTGCTCAGTCCTTGTGTTGTTAACAAATCCGAAGGTTACCGGCATGGTAATCTTCCCAAGTGCTACAATCTGCCGCCCTCCGAAGCCACAAAGAGGGTGCGTAGCATCATGAATCTTGTCTTCAGGCTCTTGCATTTGTCTGAAGGCTTTAGCAAATATAATATCAGCTGCACTGCCTGTATCAACTAAGACATTGTGGACCAGAAATCCTTTGATCACGCAAGAGATAACCATGGCATCATTGTGAGGATAATCCTTAAGCTGAAGATCTTCCTGAGAGAAAGTAATTGGAATGTGGGACCATTTTGACTTGATGAAGGGTCCCTGCACTCCAACATGTTGTACCCTTCTCTGAGCCTCCTTCTTCTGCTTCTTGTTAGCCGGCTCTGAGTAAGAACCGCCTGTTATCGGGAGCACCAGCTTCGAAGCCGAAGCAGCTCCAGCTTGATTGTTGAACGAAGCCATCAGCTCAGAAAAGTGGAAGTGAGTTTGAGAGCACCTAGAGGGGGGGGTGAATAGGTGATCCTGTAAAAACTTCAAACTTAAGCCACAAAAACTTGTTAAGCGTTAGCACGATTAATGCCAAGTGGCTAAGGTGAAGTCTCAACAAAACACAATACCACAAGAATCAAGCACAGAGGGACACAGTGGTTTATCCCGTGGTTCGGCCAAGCCAATGCTTGCCTACTTCCACGTTGTGGCGTCCCAACGGACGAGGGTTGCAATCAACCCCTCTCAAGCGGTCCAAGGACCCACTTGAATACCACGTTGTTTTGTTGTTCCTTTCACTATCCCGTTTGCAAGGAATCTCCACAAATTGGAGTCTCTTGCCCTTACAAGTATATGATCACAAAGAAAGCACAGAGTAAGGAAGGGAAGCAACACACACAAATCCACAGCGAAACGCGCACACACACGGCCAAGAATCGAGCTCACAAGAGTTTCACACAGTTCTCACTAGAACAGAGCTCGAAACACTTAGAATGACAATCAAATGCGCAGAGATTGAGTGTGGATGATCAAGAATGCTCAAAGGTTGCTTGTGTCTCTCCTCCATGCGCCTAGGGGCTCCTTTTATAGCCCCAAGGCAGCTAGGAGCCATTGAGAGCAAATCCGGAAGGCCATCCTTGCCTTCTGTCGTCGGGGGCACCGGACAGTCCGGTGCACACCGGACACTGTCCGGTGCCCGATTTGTTTCCTTTTCTGGCGCTGCCGACCGTTGCAGCCCGTTGGAGATCTGCGAGCCGTTGGCGCACCGGACAGTCCGGTGCACACCGGACAGTCCGGTGCCGTCTTCCGACCGTTGGCTCGGCCACGTGTCCCGCGCGGATTGCGCGGCCGACCGTTGGCCCTGGCCGACCGTTGGCTCACCGGACAGTCCGGTGCACACCGGACAGTCCGGTGAATTTTAGCCGTACGCCGTCGGCGAATTCCCGAGAGCGGCCAGTTCGCGCCGAGTAGGCCTGGCGCACCGGACACTGTCCGGTGCACACCGGACAGTCCGGTGCTCCAGACCGAGCTGAGCCTTGGCTGCACACAGCCAAGTCTTTCTCTCCCCTTTTCTCTTTTTCTTCTTTCTGTTTCTAACACTTAGACAAATATGTTAGTCCACAAAACAAATGTACTAAGGCTTAGAAACATACCTTTATCTCATGATTTGTACCTTGTTCATCCATGTACATAAATTCACAATTAAGCACATGTGTTGGCACTCAATCACCAAAATACTTAGAAATGGCCCAAGGGCACATTTCCCTTTCAATCTCCCCCTTTTTGGTGATTTATGCCAACACAACATAAAGCCACTAGAACAAGTGCAAACTCAATTCAAATAACACTTAAATTTATTTTGAATCAATTTTGGCATATATGGATCATCCTTTGCCACCACTTGGTTTGTTTTTGCAAATCAAACACAAATCTCTATCTCTAAGTTAAACACACATGTTTAAGCATAAAGAGAGTCATTCAAAAAGAGATTGATCAAGGATTTCAAAAACTCCCCCTTTTTCCCATAATCAATACTTCTCCCCACAAGAAGCCAACTTTTGACAAGAGAGACAACTTAAGAGTTTTGACAAACCAAAAACTCTATTCTACTATTTTCAAAATCTCTCAAGTGGTAGCTGATCCATTTATTGCTTTGGCCTTTATTTTCTCCCCCTTTGGCATCAAACACCAAAACGGGATCAATTTTGGCCCTTTAACCCCATTGCCTCACCAAAATCTCCACTTAAGAGCAAATGGCAATAAGAGTTAATGAGATGGACTTGGAGTAAGTTACCCCTTATCGGAGTGCAGTGGAAGTCTTGCATGGTCCAAGTCCACCTTTTCCCTTTCAATTCTCCTTTGAGACTAAATCGGACAAACTCAACATATGGTTAGTCTCAAAGGGTCAAGTTGTAACACATCTCCCCCTAAACATGTGCATCACTTTGCAACGGACTTGTGAGGTCCAGGGAGTGTTTGTACAACTTGAGCACCATAATAAGCAACAAAATGCAGAATGAACATGATCAAAGGCATAAATACATGTATGCTACAATTCAATCCAAGTTCCGCGAATCTAAGACATTTAGCTCACTACGCAGCCTGCAAAAGGTCTTCTCATCTAAAGGCTTGGTAAAGATATCGGCTAGCTGGTTCTCGGTGCTAACATAAAACACTTCGATATCTCCCTTTTGCTGGTGGTCTCTCAAAAAGTGATGCCGGATGTCAATGTGCTTTGTGCGGCTGTGCTCAACAGGATTTTCCGCTATTCGGATAGCACTCTCATTGTCACATAGGAGTGGGACTTTGCTCAGATTGTAGCCAAAGTCCCGGAGGGTTTGCCTCATCCAAAGTAGTTGCGCACAACACTGTCCTGCGGCAACGTACTCGGCCTCAGCGGTGGATAGGGCAACGGATGTTTGTTTCTTAGAGTTCCATGACACCAGGGACCTTCCTAAGAATTGGCACGTCCCCGATGTACTCTTCCTATCGACCTTACATCCAGCATAGTCGGAATCTGAGTACCCAATCAAGTCAAAGTTAGACCCCTTTGGATACCAGATCCCGAAGCAAGGCGTAGCGACTAAATATCTAAGAATTCGCTTCACCGCCACCAAGTGACACTCCTTAGGATCGGATTGAAATCTAGCACACATGCATACGCTAAGCATAATATCCAGTCTACTAGCACATAAATAAAGTAGAGATCCTATCATTGACCGGTATGCTTTTTGATCAACGGACTTACCTCCTTTGTTGAGGTCGGTGTGTCCGTCGGTTCCCATCGGAGTCTTTGCGGGCTTGGCGTCCTTCATCCCAAACCGCTTCAGCAGATCTTGCGTGTACTTCGTTTGGGAGATGAAGGTGCCGTCCTTGAGTTGCTTCACTTGGAACCCAAGGAAGTAGTTCAACTCGCCCATCATCGACATCTCGAATTTCTGCGTCATCACCCTGCTAAACTCTTCACAAGACTTTTGATTAGTAGAACCAAATATTATGTCATCGACATAAATTTGGCACACAAACAAATCACCATTACAAGTCTTAGTGAAAAGAGTTGGATCGGCTTTCCCAACCTTGAAAGCATTAGCAAGTAAGAAATCTCTAAGGCATTCATACCATGCTCTTGGGGCTTGTTTAAGTCCATAGAGCGCCTTAGAGAGCTTACACACGTGGTCGGGGTACCGCTCATCCTCGAAGCCAGGGGGTTGCTCCACGTACACTTCCTCCTTTATTGGCCCGTTGAGGAACGCGCTCTTCACATCCATTTGGTACAACCTGAAAGAATGGTGAGCGGCATATGCTAGCAAGATGCGAATGGATTCTAGCCTAGCCACAGGAGCAAAAGTCTCCTCAAAGTCCAAACCCGCGACTTGGGCATAACCTTTTGCCACAAGTCGAGCCTTGTTCCTTGTCACAACTCCGTGCTCGTCCTGTTTGTTGCGGAACACCCACTTGGTTCCCACAACATTTTGCTTGGGACGAGGCACCAGCGTCCAAACTTCATTGCGCTTGAAGTTGTTGAGTTCCTCCTGCATGGCCAACACCCAATCCGGATCTAGCAAGGCCTCCTCTACCCTGAAAGGCTCAATAGAGGAGACAAAGGAGTAATGTTCACAAAAATTAACTAATCGAGACCGAGTAGTTACTCCCTTGCTAATGTCACCCAGAATTTGGTCGACGGGATGATCCCTTTGAATCATCGCTCGAACTTGGGTTGGAGGTGCCGGTTGCGCTTCTTTCTCCATCACATGATCGTCTTGTGCTCCCCCTTGATCACACGCCTCCTTTTGATGAACCTGTTCATCGTCTTGAGTTGGGAGTTGCACCGTCGTTGAGGAAGAAGGTTGATCTCGTTCATCCTGTTCCTGTGGCCGAATGTCTCCAATCGCCATGGTTCGTATAGCGGCCGTCGGAACATCTTCTTCATCTACATCATCACAATCAACAACTTGCTCTCTTGGAGAGCCATTAGTCTCATCAAATACAACGTCGCTAGAGACTTCAACCAAACCCGATGATTTGTTGAAGACTCTATACGCCTTTGTATTTGAATCATAACCTAATAAAAACCCTTCTACAGCTTTGGGAGCAAACTTAGAATTTCTACCCTTCTTCACTAGAATGTAGCACTTGCTCCCAAAAACACGAAAGTAAGATACATTGGGTTTGTTACCGGTTAGTAGCTCATATGACGTCTTCTTGAGGAGGCGGTGAAGATAGACCCTGTTGATGGCGTGGCAAGCCGTGTTCACGGCTTCCGACCAAAAGCACTCGGGGGTCTTGAACTCTCCAAGCATCGTCCTCGCCATATCGATTAGCGTCCTGTTCTTCCTCTCTACCACACCATTTTGCTGTGGTGTGTAGGGAGCGGAGAACTCGTGCTTGATCCCTTCCTCCTCAAGAAACTCCTCCACTTGAAGGTTCTTGAACTCGGACCCGTTGTCGCTCCTAATCTTCTTCACCTTGAGCTCAAACTCATTTTGAGCTCTCCTGAGGAAGCGCTTGAGGGTCCCTTGGGTTTCAGACTTATCCTGCAAAAAGAACACCCAAGTGAAGCGGGAAAAGTCATCAACAATAACTAAACCATACTTACTTCCTCCTATGCTTAGATAGGCGACGGGTCCGAAGAGGTCCATATGCAGCAGCTCCAGAGGTCTTGACGTGGTCATCACATTCTTGTTGTGATGTGCTCCTCCTACTTGTTTACCTGCCTGACAAGCTGCACAAGGTCTATCTTTTTCGAAATAAACATTTGTTAGACCTATCACGTGTTCTCCCTTTAGAAGCTTGTGGAGGTTCTTCATCCCCACATGTGCTAAGCGGCGATGCCACAGCCAGCCCATGCAAGTCTTAGCCATTAAGCATGCATCTAGACCGGCCTCTTCTTTTGCAAAGTCAACTAAATAAAGCTTGCCGTCTAGTACACCCTTAAAAGCTAGTGAACCATCACATCTTCTAAAGACAGACACATCTACATTTGTAAATAAACAATTATATCCCATTTGACATAATTGACTAACAGATAGCAAATTATATCCAAGACTCTCCACTAAGAATACATTTGAGATAGAATGCTCATTAGAAATTGCAATTTTACCTAACCCTTTTACCTTGCCTTGATTCCCATCACCGAATATAATTGAATCTTGGGAATCCTTATTCTTGACGTAGGAGGTGAACATCTTCTTCTCCCCCGTCATATGGTTTGTGCATCCGCTGTCGATAATCCAGCTTGAACCCCCGGATGCATAAACCTGCAAGGCAAATTTAGGCTTGGGTCTTAGGTACCCAACTCATGTTGGGTCCTGCAAGGTTAGCACAAATGTCTTTAGGGACCCAAATGCAAGATTTATCTCCCTTGCATCTAGCCCCTAATTTCCTAGCAACTACCTTCTTACCCTTTCTACAAATAGCAAAGGGAGCATTACAAGCATAATAAATGGTAGAAGGTTCATTCACTACTTTCCTAGGAGCATGAATAACATTCTTTCTAGGTACATGAGCAATATCTCTCCTAGGCATATGTACAACATTTTTCCTACACATATCTCTATCATGCTTATAAGACGAACTAGAAGCAATCATGGCATGGGAATCATAAACATGTGAATCAAAATGATTATAAGCATGTCTCCTATCATAATACATAAAAGCATGATTCTTTTTAGCATTGCTAGCCATAGGGGCCTTCCCCTTCTCCTTGACGAAGATGGGAGCCTTATGGCTTGTTAAGTTCTTGGCTTCCCTCTTGAAGCCAAGCCCATCCTTAATTGAGGGATGTCTTCCAATTGTATAGGCATCCCTTGCAAATTTTATCTTTTCAACTTCACTCTTGCTAGTCTTAAGTTGGGCATTAAGACTAGCCACTTCATCTTTTAGTTTTGAAATTGAAACTAAGTGTTTGCTACAAGTGTTAACATCAAAATCCTTACACCTAGTGCAAATTGTAACATTTTCAACACAAGACTTAGATTTATTTGTTACTTCTAATTTAGCATTTAAATCATGGTTAACACTTTGTAAAGTAGCAATGGTTTCATGACAAGAAGATATTTCACTAGAAAGCACTTCATTTCTTTTCACTTCTAAAGCATATGATTTTTGTGCCTCTACAAACTTATCATGTTCATCATACAATAAATCCTCTTGCTTTTCTAAAAGCCTATCCTTTTCATTCAAAGCATCAATCAATTCATTGATTTTATCTATCTTAGATCTATCTAAGCCCTTGAACAAGCAAGAATAATCTATGTCATCATCACTAGACTCACTATCACTAGAAGAAGCATAAGTGGAGTCTTGAGTACTCACCTTCTTCTCTCTTGCCATAAGGCAAGTGAGACGCTCGTTGGGGAAGAGAGCCGATTTGTTGAAGGCAGTGGCGGCGAGTCCTTCGTTGTCGGAGTCGGAGGAGGAGCAATCCGAGTCCCACTCCTTTCCTAGATGCGCCTCGCCCTTTGCCTTCTTGTATTGCTTCTTCTTCTCTCTTTTGTTCCCCTTTTCCTGGTCACTTTCATTATCGGGACAGTTAGCAATGAAATGACCAAGCTTACCGCATTTGAAGCATGAGCGCTTCCCCTTGGCTTTGGTCTTGCTTGGTTGTCCCTTGTGACCTTTAAGCACCGTCTTGAATCTTTTAATGATGAGAGCCATCTCTTCATCATTGAGTCCGGCCGCCTCAACTTGCGCCACCTTGCTAGGTAGCGACTCCTTGCTCCTCGTTGCCTTTAGAGCAATGGGTTGGGGCTCGTGGAGTGGTCCGTTCAACGCGTCGTCGACGTATCTTGCTTCCTTGATCATCATCCGTCCGCTCACGAATTTTCCAAGTACTTCCTCGGGCGTCATCATCGTGTACCTGGGATTCTCACGAATATTGTTCACGAGATGAGGATCAAGAACGGTAAAGGACCTGAGCATTAGGCGGACGACATCGTGATCCGTCCAACGCGTGCTTCCGTAGCTCCTTATTTTGTTGATAAGGGTCTTGAGCCGGTTGTACGTCTGAGTTGGCTCCTCTCCCCTTATCATGGCGAACCGTCCAAGCTCGCCCTCCACCAACTCCATCTTGGTGAGCATGGTGATGTCGTTCCCCTCGTGAGAGATCTTGAGGGTGTCCCATATCTGCTTGGCATTGTCCAAGCCGCTCACCTTATTGTACTCTTCCCTGCACAAAGATGCTAAGAGAACAGTAGTAGCCTGTGCATTTTTATGAATCTGTTCATTTATAAGCATAGGGCTATCCGAGCTATCGAATTTCATTCCGTTCTCCACAATCTCCCATATGCTAGGATGGAGAGAGAATAAGTGACTACGCATTTTGTGACTCCAAAATCCGTAGTCCTCCCCATCGAAGTGTGGAGGTTTGCCAAGAGGAATGGAAAGCAAATGCGAATTCGAACTATGTTGAATACGGGAATAATCAAATGAAAAGTTCGAATTGACCGTCTTCCTGTAGTCGTTGTCGTCGTCCTTTTGGGAAGAAGTGGATTCATCACTATCGTCGTAGTAGATGATCTCCTTGATACGCCTCGTCTTCTTCTTCTTCCCTTCCTTTCGTCTATGGCCCGAGCCGGAGTCGGTAGGCTTGTCGTCCTTCGGCTCGTTGACGAAGGTCTCCTTTTCTTTGTCGTTGATCACAATACCCTTCCCCTTAGGATCCATCTATTCGGGCGGTTAGTCCCTTTGTGAATAGAACGGCTCTGATACCAATTGAGAGCACCTAGAGGGGGGGGGTGAATAGGTGATCCTGTAAAAACTTCAAACTTAAGCCACAAAAACTTGTTAAGCGTTAGCACGATTAATGCCAAGTGGCTAAGGTGAAGTCTCAACAAAACACAATACCACAAGAATCAAGCACAGAGGGACACAGTGGTTTATCCCGTGGTTCGGCCAAGCCAATGCTTGCCTACTTCCACGTTGTGGCGTCCCAACGGACGAGGGTTGCAATCAACCCCTCTCAAGCGGTCCAAGGACCCACTTGAATACCACGTTGTTTTGTTGTTCCTTTCACTATCCCGTTTGCAAGGAATCTCCACAAATTGGAGTCTCTTGCCCTTACAAGTATATGATCACAAAGAAAGCACAGAGTAAGGGAGGGAAGCAACACACACAAATCCACAGCGAAACGCGCACACACACGACCAAGAATCGAGCTCACAAGAGTTTCACACAGTTCTCACTAGAACAGAGCTCGAAACACTTAGAATGACAATCAAATGCGCAGAGATTGAGTGTGGATGATCAAGAATGCTCAAAGGTTGCTTGTGTCTCTCCTCCATGCGCCTAGGGGCTCCTTTTATAGCCCCAAGGCAGCTAGGAGCCGTTGAGAGCAAATCCGGAAGGCCATCCTTGCCTTCTGTCGTCGGGGGCACCGGACAGTCCGGTGCACACCGGACACTGTCCGGTGCCCGATTTGTTTCCTTTTCTGGCGCTGCCGACCGTTGCAGCCCGTTGGAGATCTGCGAGCCGTTGGCGCACCGGACAGTCCGGTGCCGTCTTCCGACCGTTGGCTCGGCCACGTGTCCCGCGCGGATTGCGCGGCCGACCGTTGGCCCTGGCCGACCGTTGGCTCACCGGACAGTCCGGTGCACACCGGACAGTCCGGTGAATTTTTGCCGTACGCCGTCGGCGAATTCCCGAGAGCGGCCAGTTCGCGCCGAGTAGGCCTGGCGCACCGGACACTGTCCGGTGCACACCGGACAGTCCGGTGCTCCAGACCGAGCTGAGCCTTGGCTGCACACAGCCAAGTCTTTCTCTCCCCTTTTCTCTTTTTCTTCTTTCTGTTTCTAACACTTAGACAAATATGTTAGTCCACAAAACAAATGTACTAAGGCTTAGAAACATACCTTTATCTCATGATTTGTACCTTGTTCATCCATGTACATAAATTCACAATTAAGCACATGTGTTGGCACTCAATCACCAAAATACTTAGAAATGGCCCAAGGGCACATTTCCCTTTCAGAGTTCACCGGAGGTGGGCGCCAATGTTGGGGGCTTGTTCTCAAATGCTAAGAATTAAGAACAAGGCAACATAGAAAATGTTAAGTGTTAAAGTCCTTCGTCCTCCAAAGCATTATATCCCTTCAGGATATAAAGAATTTCGGACGAAGGTTACGAAGGACGTACCTTCGTTAGCATAATAACAAGGGACGAAGCATTCATATAAATCATGAGGTATGAAGTAAACATTTAAATATTATCATAGAATCATCTCCATTTTTATTATCATGAATGAATATAAATGACTTCAAATTACAAATGTACCTTCGGTCCTGAGGAAAGCAAAAGTACAGGTGTGATGCGAAAGCAAATGGCAGGTTCGCGTGAACAGTACAGGGGTACTGTTCATCTATTTATAGACACAGGACACAGCCTGTGACGAATTACAATTATGCCCCTTACAAAAGTTTACAACATTGACTCAGACCTCTATGGATAAAAAGGTCATTCTATCTCTATGTCGGTTTGTAACGCCGAAGCTCCATGAAAAGGAACCTTCGGCCATCTCCTGGGGACAACTTCAGTCGAAGCTGCTTCTTCGTGTAAGACCTTCGGCGCAACGAAGCATGGCCCCAACACATAGTGTATAACTGCCTTTGCTTTTCTTAACCATGACATACCAAGGATCAGGTCTATACTGCTCTCTTCTAATACTATAGGGGTAGCCCAGAATTCTCTTCCCATAATTGTCAAGGTTAATCTATTGGTCATATAATTTGCTTTGACATGCCCTTTTTGGGTAATTACTACTAGTGGATTTTGCATATTTTGTAGCGGTAACTCATTTGTGTAAGCATATCGAGCAGAAATAAATGAATGTGTAGCACCAGAATCAAACAGTATTGCTGCAGGAATTGAATTAATAGAAAACATACCAATAGCGTTGTTAGCTCCATCTGTGGTAGCATCAGCACTGACTTGATTGACCCTGGCAATGCTGAATCCCTTGCCAGAACCTAGAGTTTGCTGCTTGTTTTGGACGGGGGTGCTAGCAATCCTCTATGGACAAACATTGGCATAGTGCCCAGCCTATCCGCACTTGTAGCATGTGGTGCCTGCACTCTGTCCTATGAACCTCGCCGGGGTGCCAGTGGGGGTAGCCTGACGAGTCTATGGAGTCCCCTGCGATGCAAACTGAGCTGGGCGCTGACCTCCCCTAGTACGAGCCGGTGTACCCTGGGGCAGAACATAGCAAGGACGAACGCTAATGCTCCCCTGACCTTGGGTGATAGCCTTCATCTTCATATCCCCTAGCTGAATACGCTTGTGTTCAATAGCTAGGGCCTTGTCAAGAAGCCTCTGGAATGATGAAAAAGTGTGAGCCACTAGTGCATACTGTAGTGGTCCATTCTGTCCTTTAATGAAGTGTTCTTGCTTTCTTTCATCCTTAGCCACTTCATATGGTGCATATCTTGATAGTTGAATAAATCTGTCGCGATACTCGCTGACTGACATGCTCCCCTGCTTCAGTGACAAAAATTCCTTCTTCTTTATCTTCATCAGTCCAGCAGGAATGTGGTAGTTTCTGAACTGTGTAGTGAACTTTGCCTAGGTAATAGTATCAGCAGCATCATGGGCAGCAGTGTAAGAATCCCACCAATCAGCAGCAGAACCTGTAAGACTACTAGAAGCATAAAGAACCTTCTCTCGGTCAGAGCACTGAGCAATAATCAACATCTTCTCCACTGACTTCAGCCAATCATCAGCGTGCAGAGGATCTAGAAAGCTAGCGAACGTTGGTGGCTTGTGGCTCATGAACTCCCGGTGCTTATCCCGGGGTGGAACTAGTGGTGGTGGTGGTAGAGGCAATGGTGCTTGTTGCTGTCGCACCATTCTTTCTTCACAGATCTCTTCCCTCATCTCTTGTCTCTCCTTGCGCATCTCTTGACGCTCCTGTCGCATCTGTGCCTGCATATCCGTCATCGTATTCGCCATCTATTGCAGCATCTGCATCTGAGCTGCAACCACTGGATCTGTCCCAGCCGGTAGAGGATTCAGAGGATGCATTTCTACTTGTTGTCTAAGCACCCTTCGGTTGAATGGGTTGGCAGGTAGATCAATTCTACCTCCCTTCCTGGTATTGACCTTCTGAGTTAGAAACACATGATAAGAAAGAATTGTAGACAAGACGAGTAACTACGAGACATGTTACTTTGGGGGTTTTATTAGCTAAGTAGATTAGTGTGTCACCTACTAAAGCTAATACATTACCTTATGGTGGTATATGCTAGAATGCCCTTCTATAATATTTCAATCAATCAAAGAACTAAATCGGGCATTTATCATCAGAACAATCATCCAACATCTTAACTAGAGAAAATAATTTTAAATTTTGTCTTAGGTCTCCTATCTCTTTAGGGGGTCATAAATGTAGGATTCCAAGGTGTCAAATCCATCTTGTCTTAGAATAGAAAAGATAAGAGTAATCAAAGTGGAACAGTAGAAGGTGAGACAGGAGAAAGATAAGTTTAGAAAGAATTAGAGTAAGATAAGTAGGTAAAGGTTTTATCCAGATCATCTAGGTTTCGTCCTACAATCAACATTTCCTCTGATACCACTTCTGCCACACCCAGACTTAAGGGATAAAGTTGGGTGCGTCTCATATGTGCGCCAAGGAAGAACAACACATATAATAACAGAGTGTATAAAGATAAATGTCATAATATCATGAAAGTAATTATTACATAGCGGAAGTCTTACAAAAATAGAAGATAAGTATAAAGCGAACTAATGTCCATCCATGGCGCCATAAAGTCGACTGGGAAACACCACTTAGATCAAGTCGTACTCCTCGTTGTATGGCTCCTCCTGGACCACCTGTTGTTCTCATGTGGGGGGTTATATATCGCAAGTGTGAGCTCACAAAAGATCATAACTCAACAATTTGTGGGGAATAATGTGCATGAACTCACCGAAGGTGGGAGTTCATGTGAAGTGTAAGACTGATCAACAATAAGGGTTAAAGCTGAGCATTGCTTTTAATAAGTTGGTCAAATTTTATTAGCAATTACTAGATGTAAGTAAATACCATACCAGAATAATTATAGAACAAAATTAATAATAAATCCCATGCAATGCAAATGACAAATTGAATTTAGTTCCATAATTTAATCATGCAAGAGTCCTGAGCTGCTGATGACTGCAAGCACGGCTAGTGTACCAGTTTTACACTCTGTAGAGGTTGTACCCTGTACCCACAAGTCATGTTACCCATCTACCAAGGGGTCATGAATCCCATACACCTCTACAAAGGAAACGAGGCAGGATAACACTAGAGGCCTTTACAAAGTTCCACTAGCTTCAGAAAACCCTCTACAGTTTCTAGGAAGAGCAATGCAGGATTCCCCCGTCTAACTGCCATCTTAGCAAAATTAACCCGGGAACCTCCCTACATGCCTACTCCCCTACTGCCCTTGCCCCTATTGAGTAAGGTAGTCCTCCACTAGCTTTCCTAGTTACTCAGCCAATGGCGTTCCATTCCACCCTTGTGGTGGCACGTGTTTCTCAAGTTAAGCTCCATGTTCCAATTAAAAATAATGAGCTTGACATGAACAATAAATAAAATAGCAGTATAATTGGAACATGAACATAATGTAATATTAAACCCAAATCCATATAGAGCAATAGCAAAACTACCCAAATAATTCAGGGGTGAACAAGGTAAAAAGATAACCAGACTAGGGTGACCTATTAGGCCCCATCAAAATTAAATCTATGCGTGAATAAATGGTAATAAAGAACATTATTGGGTAATAAAAGTGGTCAAGGGCACAACTTGCCTTCAGTGAGCTCCTGCTCAGCAACTTCTACCTGCTGAACACTGGGATCCTCGGCCACTAGCTCTTCTACTTGCCACATTACAAACAAGCATAGTATAAAAGGAGAAAATAACATCACACCAAACATTTATACAAAATACATATTAATAATCTACCCATTAAAATGAGATCATAGGAAAAAGAATCACTAAATTCGGAGTTACGGATTTTAAGTTACGAATTTCCAAAGGTTTTATGTGTTTGGTACAAGATTGATTAAAAGATCAAATTTAATACAGTTTTCATGTCAAAACAGAGACACTATGTGATGAACAATATTATTACAAAATTATAGGAACTAGAATGGATCAATTTGGATTAAGTATAAATTTTCTAGGGATTAAATAAGTTGTAACAATTATTTTTACATTAAAAATCAATTTCCATTTCATTTTCTTTGATTTTCTACCTTCCTGGACTGCGCACATGATTCCAGAGAACAACAGGGGCTTCCTCGTAAGTATCCCGAGACTCAGTCAACAGTGGCACTGGACTACGGGTTGGTTTCTGTATCCGCAGGGACTAATATGAGAAAGTGCGCGACCGAAGGGGTATCAAGCAGTTTCGGCCATCAGATCTAAATTCCGCGGCCAGGATTAGATCCTGCTGCAGATGAATCGGTACGCGATAATAACCATTGTATCCAAAACTGATGGTGCCGATCTCATCATATCCCGTAACTGCACAGACCCATCCGATCTCATCACGACGGCCCAGATCCAATCATGCGAAGGGGTATCCTTATGATCTAATCTCAACTATTGCCCATGGATCCGACGGTCACGGACCGTGCCTAGCTAATGGGTACAACACATTAATCTGGGTCATCCGTTGTGTAATCTACGACCGATTCCCCCCTTCTTCCCCATCTTCGCGGCGACCGGACGTGGCCCCGCCTCATCCGCCCGCCAGCGAGCCGAATCCCATTGTTTTGAAGCGCGAATTACAAATTGGCCAGACTCTACACAATGTAGAGATAAGCATGAATTGGGAAGGGAGGTACCAGTAATCGGAGGTTAGTGCGTGCTGCCCACAGCGGGTGGAGTTTTGGCGGCGGAGAGTTCGCACTGGTGAGAAATTCCTCGCGCCCCATGGTTTATTTGTGAAATTGGCAGCACACAAAGCTTGTTCGACTCGTGGCGTGCCCCTCGAGCTCCCTGCCGCAGACTAGGGCACACCAAGCCACGTAGCCCACCATGGTGGCCCTTCCTTCCTCTCTGCATGCTTGGTCGGCGCGGCGGCGTTTGGTGGAGGTCTAACAAGCCATGATAGGGGGTTGAGAGGAGCCTAGCTCTCGAGTTTTATCCCTAGAACCCGATCTCAACAACCCCCATGCGCAGGTGGGAGGGTGGCTCCTATTTTTCTCAGCGAACGCTGCTACCACCACCAGCAGGGCGACCATCGGAGACCTGGTCCTTTGGTCCCGCTTGTCAGCGATTGCTTGGAGGGGTTCGCGCCTTAACTGTCGATTGGGCCCTGCCCGCCATGGCCGTGCTCTGGTACGCAACTGTCGTGTGGGGCCCGCACACCAGAGTAAGGGTGAGGCGCGCACATGAATCGTGTGACTGATCGGTGGGTCCAATGCGTCGGCGCCGATCCCCGAAGTTAGGCCGCGCGAAATGGTGAAATGGACCGTGCCAGGTTGTTTTGGCTCAATTAGGTTTTCCATTCCTTTTTCTTTTACTTTTTCTTTCTTTCTTTTAGATTTAAATTCTAAATTCAAATTTGGTTGAGTTTCACTCTTAGAACTAAATGTAAAATTTCAAAACCTAGGGCAGGAATATATTTATTCATATATTGTTTTATCTAGTTGTATAATATTTTTCTGTTCTCAAATTCTAAAGTTCTAATTAGATCTTTAATTCCTAATTGGCTACTATTATGTTTTCTTTCACATTATTTTCATATTGTTACCAAATGCACATAAAAATAAACCTCAGCATGATGCACATATTATTTTAGTTGTCATTAGTTAATTAATAACTTTTGATTTGATTGTTCACATGTTATAACAAATGGAGGCAAAAACATATATGTAAATCAACTATATTTTCATTTTACACTTTTGGGTATTACATGTCTGTTTTGCCTTGTATTGACTTGTTGCTTTCTTTTGCACAAAAGAATTATATCCAATACCACTCTTGTTATTTTTCATGACAGTGTTCATGAGCAACTCATTTTGAAGGCATTGGCCTTTGTGGGGGGTTTATATATTGCAAGTGTGAGCTCACAAAAGATCATAGCTGAACAAGTTGTGGGGAATAATGTGCATGAACTCACCAAAGGTGGGAGTTCATGTGAAGTGTAAGGCTGATCAACAATAGGGGTTAAAGCTGAGCATTGCTTTTAATAAGTTGGTCAAATTTTATTAGCAATTACTAGATATAAGTAAATATCATACCAGAATAACGATAGAACAAAATTAATAATAAATCCCATGCAATGCAAATGACAAATTGAATTTAGTTCCATAATTTAATCATGCGAGAGTCCTGAGCTGCTCATGACCGTGAGCACGGCTAGTATACCAGTTTTGCACTCTGCAGAGGTTGTACCCTATACCCACAAGTCAGGTTACCCATCTGCCAAAGGGGTCATGAATCCCATACACCTCTACCAAGGAAGCGAGGCAGGGTAACACTACGAGGCCTTTACAAAGTTCTACTAGCTTCAGAAAACCCGCTATAGTTTCTAGGAAGAGCAATGCAGGAATCCCCCGCCTGACTGCCATCACAGCAAAATCAACCCGGGAACCTCCCTACACGCCTACTCCCCTACTGCCCTTGCCCCTATCGGGTAAGGTAGTCCTCCACTAGCTTTCCTAGTTAGTCAGCCAAGGGCGTCCCATTCCACCCTTGTGGTGGCACGTGTTTCTCAAGTTAAGCTCCATGTTCCAATTAAAAATAATGATCTGGACATGAACAATAAATAAAATAGCAGTATAATTGGAACATGAACATAATGTAATATTAAACCCAAATCCATATAGAGCAATAGCAAAACTACCCAAATAATTCAGGGGTGAACAAGGTAAAAAGATAACCAGACTAGGGTGACCTATTGGGCCCCATCAAAATTAAACGTATGCATGAACAAATGATAATAAAGAACATTATTAGGTAATAAAAGTGGTCAAGGGCACAACTTGCCTTCAATGAGCTCCTGCTCAGCAACTTCTACCTGCTGAACACTGGGATCCTCAGCCACTGGCTCTTCTACTCACCACATTACAAACAAGCATAGTATAAAAGGAGAAATTAACATCACACCAAACATGTATACAAAATACATATTAATAATCTACACATTAAAATGAGATCATAAGAAAAAGAATCACTAAATTCGGAGTTACGGATTTTAAGTTACGAATTTCCAAAGGTTTTATGTGTTTGGTAGAAGATTAATTAAGAGATCAATTTTAATACAGTTTTCATGTCAAAACAGAGACACTATGTGATGAACAATATTATTACAAAATTATAGGAACTAGAATGGATCAATTTAGACTAAGTATGGATTTTCTAGGGATTAAATAAGTTCTAACAATTATTTTTACATTAAAAATCAATTTCCATTTCATTTTCTTTGATTTTCTACCTTCCAGGACTGCGCACATGATTCCAAAGAACAAGGGCTTCCTCATAAGTATCCTGAGACTCAGTCAACAGTGGCACTAGGCTGTGGGTTGGTTTTTGTATTCCGCAGGGACTCATATGAGAAAGTGCGCGGCCGAAGGGGTATGAAGCAGTTTTGGCCATCAGATCTAAATTCCGCGGCCAAGATTAGATCATGCTGCGGATTGATCGGTATGTGACAATAACCATTGGATCCAAAACCGACGGTGCCGATCTCATCATATCCCGTAACTGCACAGATCCATCCGATCGCATCACGACGGCCCAGATCCAATCGAGCGAAGGAGTATCCTTATGATCTAATCTCAACCGTCGGCACGGATCCGACGATCACAGATCGTGCCCAGCTAACGGGTATGACACATTAATCTAGGTCGTCCGTTGTGTAATCTACGATCAATTCCCCCCTTCTTCCCCAACTTGACTACGACCTGACACGGCCCCGCCTCATCTGCCCGCCGGCGAGCCGAATCCCAGTGTTTTGAAGCGCGAATTACAAATCAGCCAGACTCTACACAATGCGGGGATAAGCATGAATTGGGAAGGGAGATCAGTACCAGTAATCGGAGGTTAGTGCGTGCTGCCCACAACAGGTGGAGTTTTGGCAGCGGAGAGTTCGCGCCGGTGAGAAATTCCTCACGTCCCTGTGGTTGATTTGTGAAATTGGCAGCACCCAAGGCTTGTTCGACTCGTGGCGTGCCCCTCGAGCTCCCTGCCGCAGACTAGGGCGCACCAAGCCACGCAGTCGACCCAGACGACCCTTCCTTCCTCTCTGGATGCTTGGTCGGCGTGACGACGTTTGGTGGAGGTCTAACAAGCTGTGACAGGATGTTGAGAGGAGCCCGGCTCTCGAGTTTTATCCCTAGAACCCGATCTCAACAACCCCCATGCGCAGGTGGGAGGGTGGCTCCTATTTTTTCTCCGCGAACGTCGCGACCATCAGCAGCAGGGCAGCCATCCGAGACCTGGTCCTTTGGCCTCGCTTGTCAGTGATTGTTTGGAGGGGTTCACGCCTTGACTGGCGATTGGGCCCTACCCGCCATGGCCGCGCTTTGGTACGCAGTTGCCGTGTGGGGCCCACACACCAGAGTAAGGGTGAGGCGCGCACATGAATCGTGCAACTGATCGGTGGGTCCAATGCGTCGGCGCCGATCCCCGAAGTCGGGCCGTGCGAAATGGTGAAATGGGTCGTGCCAGGTTGTTTGGGCCCAGTTAGGTTTTCCATTCCTTTTTATTTTTATTTTTCTTTCTTTCTTTTGGATTTAAATTCTAAATTCAAATTTGGTTGAGTTTCACTCTTAGAACTAAATGTAAAATTTCAAAACCTAGGACAGGAATATATTTATTCATATATTGTTTTATCTAGTTGTATAGTATTTTTCTTTTCTCAAATTCTAAAGTTCCAATTAGATCTTTAATTCCTAATTCGCTACTATTATGTTTTCTATTAACATTATTTTCATATTGTTACCAAATGCACACACAAATAAACCTCAGCATGATGCACATATTATTTTAGGTGTCATTAGTTAATTAATAACTTTTGATGTGATTGTTCACATGTTATAACAAATGGAGGCAAAAACATATATGTAAACCAACTATATTTTCATTTTACACTTTTTGGTATTACAAATCCTACCCCCTTAACAAGAATCTCGTCCTCGAGATTTTGGAAGGACAAGGGAAAAGATGGGGAAATTCTATTCGAAGCTCTTCTTCTCTCTCCCAAGTAGCTTCATCTTCTCCATGGTGACTCCATTGCACTTTGCACATCTTTATCACTTTATTTCTTGTAACTCGAGTCAAGGTATCAAAGAATCATGATAGGATATTCCGTATAAGTCAAATCACCCTGAACACTGAGTTCTTCCATTGGTAACTGTTCCTTAGGGATACAGAGACATTTCTTGAGTTGAGACACGTGGAATACATCATGCACATCAGATAGATGATCAGGTAACTTAAGTTGATAGGCCATCTCCCCAACTCGCCTAAAGATTCTGAAGGTTTCAATAAAGTGAGGGGATAACTTGCCCTTAACTTAGAATCTCCTCATTCCATGAAGTGGTGACACCTTAAGGTACACATGATCACCTTCCTCAAACTCCAGTGGTCTTCTTCGATTATCAGCATAGCTCTTTTGCCTGGTCTGTGCTACCTCAAGTTCTCCCGGATTGTACGTACTTGTTCTTCTACCTCTTGAATAAGTTCAGGCCCAAAGAACTATCTTTCTCCAGTCTGATCCCAATATAGAGGAGTCCTGCACTTCCAGCCATATAAAGCTTCAAATGGTGACATCATTAGACTGGCCTGATAACTATTATTATATGAGAACTCAGCATATGGTAGACTCTTATCCCAACTGCCTCCATGCTGAAGGGCACAAGCTCTCAACATATCTTCCAATACTTGATTAGTCCTTTTGGTCTGGCCATCAGTTTAAGGATGATAGGCCAACTAAAGCTCAACTTCGTATCCATATTCTCATGAAAGCTTTTCCAGAATCTTGAGGTAAACTGTGAACCGCTATCAGAAACGATCTTCTTTGGTACATCGTGTAAACATAGAATCCAAGCCATATATAACTCTGCCAATTGAGATCCTTTATAAGTAGCCTTGACCAGAATGAAGTGAGCTACTTTGGTTAGCCTATCCACAATCACCGATATCGAATCATAACCCTTTGAAGTGCGAGGCAACCCATTAATGAATACCACGCCAATTTCTTCCCACTTCCATTCGGGTATCTTTAACGGGTGCAATAGTCCAGCTGGTCTTTGGTGTTCGGCTTTGACTCTTTGACACACATCACACATAGCGACGTGTGCAGCCACATCTCTTTTCAGCCCATACCACCAGTACTTCTGCTTCAAATCCTGATACATCTTAGTGCTACCAGGATGGATAGAGTAATCAGAATCATGGGCTTCCTTCAATATAGTCTCACGGAGGCTATCAATCTCAGGAACACATATCCGGTTCTTGAACCAAACTACGCCTTGCTCATCCTCTATGAATTCTGGACCTCTACCTTCAGTAATCAGATCTTTGATTTCTTGGATTTTAGCATCACTAATCTGACCCTTGCGTATTTCTTGCTCCAAGGTAGGTTCCACTTCAATAGTGACTCCTTCAGTATGTGCAACTATTCCCAGGTTGAGTCTTCTAAGATCTTCAACTAACTCATCAGGCAACTGCGCAACAATAGTTGCATGGACATGCTCCTTCCGACTCAAGGCATCCGCAACCAGATTCGCCTTGCCCGAATGATAATGAATCTCCAAATCATAATCCTTAATGAGCTCCAACCAACGGCGTTGCATAAGGTTGAGATCTTTATGAGTGAAGATTTATTTCAAGCTCTTGTGATCGGTGCACACTTGGCACTTAGTTCCCATAATATAATGTCTCCATATCTTGAGTGTATGCACTACGGATGCCAGTTCTAAGTCATGAGTGGGATAGTTCAATTCATGTTTCTTGCATAAGAACATATCCCAAGCCTTGGCCGCACGCATCATAATAGATATCAAATCCCTTTTGCAGATCTGGCGTAATCAACACTGGGGTGACATCAATCTCAACTTCAGATGATTAAAACTATCATGCTACTTCTAGGTCCAATTAAAGTCTTTTCCCTTCTCTAGCAGTGAGGTCATAGGCTTAGCAATCTTGGAGAACCCTTCAATAAATCGCCGGTAGTAGCCTGCAAGTCCCGAGAAACTTTGGACCTCAGTAACTGTACTGGGTATGCTCCATGCCACTATCTCCCTAACTTTAGCAGGATCCATTGAGATTCCTCCATTAGAGATGATATGTCCAAGGAATGACACTTCGTCAATCATGAACTCGCATTTGCTGAACTTGGCATAGAGTCGATTATCCTGTAGCTTTTGTAGCACCATCCGAAGATGTTCCTCATGATCACAATCATTCTTGGAATAAACGAGAATATCGTCGATGAATACCACGACAAATCTGTCAAGATACTCCATGAACACCTTATTCATCAGATTCATAAAATAGGCTGGTGCATTAGTTAGTCCAAATGACATAACTGTGAATTCATATAAACCATATCGGGTTGAGAAAGCCGTCTTGGGAATATCAGATGGCATAATCTTTATCTGGTGATAACCCTATCGGAGATCAATCTTCGAAAACCCCTCGCACCTCTCATTTGATCAAATAAATCTTCAATGCAGGGTAATGGATACTTGTTCTTCACAGTAACATCATTAAGGGATCTATAATCCACACACATCCTTTGCGATCCATCTTTCTTCTGTACAAATAGAACCAGCGCTCCCCAAGGTGAGGAACTCAGACAAATGTACCCAGCCTCCTGTGATTCTGTTAACTGCTTCTTAAGTTCTTTTAGTTCTTCTATGGATATCATGTATGGCCTTTTTGAAATAGGAGCAGTTCTAGGTAAGAGATCAATGACAAACTCAACTTCCCTATCTGGTGGCATCCTGGGTAACTCCTCTGGAAAGACATCGGGGAAATCTCTAACCACACGGATGTTGCTGCCTACAAACTTCCCATCTGCTAGAAATACGGTGGGTCTCGTAGAGGCAGTTATGGTAATGTCAACTTCAAATCTTTCTCCTTTAGAGCTGGTGAGTTCTACAGTTCCCATAGCATAGTGTATAACTGCCTTTGCTTTTCTTAACCATGACATACCAAGGATCAGGTCTATACTGCTCTCTTCTAATACTATAGGGGTAGCCCAGAATTCTCTTCCCATAATTGTCAAGGTTAATCTATTGGTCATATAATTTGCTTCGACATGCCCTTTTGGGGTAATTACTACTAGTGGATTTTGCATATTTTGTAGCGGTAACTCATTTGTGTAGGCATATCGAGCAGAAATAAATAAATGTGTAGCACCAGAATCAAACAGTATTGCTGCAGGAATTGAATTAATATAAAACATACCAATAGCGATGTTAGCTCCATCTGTGGTAGCATCAGCACTGACTTGATTGACCCTGGCAATGCTGAATCCCTTGCCAGAACCTGGAGTTTGCTGCTTGTTTTGGACGGGGGTGCTAGCAATCCTCTGTGGACAAACATTGGCATAGTGCCCAGCCTATCCGCACTTGTAGCATGTGGTGCCTGCACTCTATCCTGTGAACCTCGCCGGGGTGCCAGTGGGGGTAGCCTGACGAGTCTATGGAGTCCCCTGCGATGCAAACTGAGCTGGGCGCTGACCTCCCCTAGTACAAGCCGGTGTACCCTGGGGCAGAACATAGCAAGGATGAACGCTAATGCTCCCCTGACCTTGGGTGATAGCCTTCATCTTCATATCCCCTAGCTGAATACGCTTGTGTTCAATAGCTAGGGCCTTGTCAAGAAGCCTCTAGAATGATGAAAAAGTGTGAGCCACTAGTGCATACTGTAGTGGTCCATTCAGTCCTTTAATGAAGTGTTCTTGCTTTCTTTCATCCTTAGCCACTTCATATGGTGCATATCTTGATAGTTGAATAAATCTGTCGCGATACTCGCTGACTGACATGCTCCCCTTCTTCAGTGACAAAAATTCCTTCTTCTTTATCTTCATCAGTCCAGCAGGAATGTGGTAGTTTCTGAACTGTGTAGTGAACTTTGCCTAGGTAATAGTATCAGCAGCATCATGGGCAGCGGTGTAAGAATCCCACCAATCAGCAGCAGAACCTGTAAGACTACTAGAAGCATAAAGAACCTTCTCTCGGTCAGAGCACTGAGCAATAATCAACATCTTCTCCACTGACTTCAGCCAATCATCAGCGTGCAGAAGATCTGGAAAGCTAGCGAACGTTGGTGGCTTGTGGCTCATGAACTCCCGGTGCTTATCCCGGGGTGGAACTAGTGGTGGTGGTGGTAGAGGCAATGGTGCTTGTTGCTGTCGCACCATTCTTTCTTCACAGATCTCTTCCCTCATCTCTTGTCTCTCCTTGCGCATCTCTTGATGCTCCTGTCGCATCTGTGCCTGCATATCCATCATCGTATTCGCCATCTGTTGCAGCATCTGCATCTGAGCTGCAACCACTAGATCTGTCCCAGCCGGTAGAGGATTCAAAGGATCCATTTCTACTTGTTGTCTAAGCACCCTTCGGTTGAATGGGTTGGCAGGTAGATCAATTCTACCTCCCTTCCTGGTATTGACCTTCTGAGTTAGAAACACATGGTAAGAAAGAATTGTATACAAGACGAGTAACTACGAGACATGTTACTTTGGGGGTTTTATTAGCTAAGTAGATTAGTGTGTCACCTACTAAAGCAAATACATTACCTTATGGTGGTATATGCTAGAATGCCCTTCTATAATATTTCAATCAATCAAAGAACTAAATCGGGCATTTATCATCAGAACAATCATCCAACATCTTAACTAGAGAAAATAATTTTAAATTTTGTCTTAGGTCTCCTATCTCTTTAGGGGGTCATAAATGTAGGATTCCAAGGTGTCAAATCCATCTTGTCTTAGAATAGAAAAGATAAGAGTAATCAAAGTGGAACAGTTGAAGGTGAGACAGGAGCAAGATAAGTTTAGAAAGAATTAGAGTAAGATAAGTAGGTAAAGGTTTTATCCAGATCATCTAGGTTTCGTCCTACAATCAACATTTCCTCTGATACCACTTCTGCCACACCCAGACTTAAGGGATAAAGCTGGGTGCGTCTCATATGTGCGCCAAGGAAGAACAACACATATAATAACAGAGTGTATAAAGATAAATGTCATAATATCATGAAAGTAATTATTACATAGCGGAAGTCTTACAAAAATAGAAGATAAGTATAAAGCGAACTAATGTCCATCCATGGCGCCATAAAGTCGACTGGGAAACGCCACCTAGATCAAGTCGTACTCCTCGTTGTATGGCTCCTCCTAGACCACCTGTTCTTCTCATGTGGGGGGGTTATATATCGCAAGTGTGAGCTCACAAAAGATCATAGCTCAACAAGTTGTGGGGAATAATGTGCATGAACTCACTGAAGGTGGGAGTTCATGTGAAGTGTAAGACTGATCAACAATAAGGGTTAAAGCTGAGCATTGCTTTTAATAAGTTGGTCAAATTTTATTAGCAATTACTAGATGTAAGTAAATACCATACCAGAATAATTATAGAACAAAATTAATAATAAATCCCATGCAATGCAAATGACAAATTGAATTTAGTTCCATAATTTAATCATGCAAGAGTCCTGAGCTGCTGATGACTGCAAGCACGGCTAGTATACCAGTTTTACACTCTGTAGAGGTTGTACCCTGTACCCACAAGTCATGTTACCCATCTACCAAGGGGTCATGAATCCCATACACCTCTACCAAGGAAACGAGGCAGGGTAACACTAGAGGCCTTTACAAAGTTCCACTAGCTTCAGAAAACCCTCTACAGTTTCTAGGAAGAGCAATGCAGGACTCCCCCGTCTAACTGCCATCTTAGCAAAATTAACCCGGGAACCTCCCTACATGCCTACTCCCCTACTGCCCTTGCCCCTATTGAGTAAGGTAGTCCTCCACTAGCTTTCCTAGTTAGTCAGCCAATGGCGTTCCATTCCACCCTTGTGGTGGCACGTGTTTCTCAAGTTAAGCTCCATGTTCCAATTAAAAATAATGAGCTTGACATGAACAATAAATAAAATAGCAGTATAAATGGAACATGAACATAATGTAATATTAAACCCAAATCCATATAGAGCAATAGCAAAACTACCCAAATAATTCAGGGGTGAACAAGGTAAAAAGATAACCAGACAAGGGTGACCTATTAGGCCCCATCAAAATTAAATCTATGCATGAATAAATGGTAATAAAGAACATTATTGGGTAATAAAAGTGGTCAAGGGCACAACTTGCCTTCAGTGAGCTCCTGCTCAGCAACTTCTACCTGCTGAACACTGGGATCCTCGGCCACTAGCTCTTCTACTTGCCACATTACAAACAAGCATAGTATAAAAGGAGAAAATAACATCACACCAAACATTTATACAAAATACATATTAATAATCTGCACATTAAAATGAGATCATAGGAAAAAGAATCACTAAATTCGGAGTTACGGATTTTAAGTTACGAATTTCCAAAGGTTTTATGTGTTTGGTACAAGATTGATTAAAAGATCAAATTTAATACAGTTTTCATGTCAAAACAAGACACTATATGATGAACAATATTATTACAAAATTATAGGAACTAGAATGGATCAATTTGGATTAAGTATAAATTTTCTAGGGATTAAATAAGTTGTAACAATTATTTTTACATTAAAAATCAATTTCCATTTCATTTTCTTTGATTTTCTACCTTCCTGGACTGCGCACATGATTCCAGAGAACAACAGGGGCTTCCTCGTAAGTATCCCGAGACTCAGTTAACAGTGGCACTGGACTACGGGTTGGTTTCTGTATTCCGCAAGGACTAATATGAGAAAGTGCGCGACCGAAGGGGTATCAAGCAGTTTCGGCCATCAGATCTAAATTCCGCGGCCAGGATTAGATCCTGCTGCAGATGAATCGGTACGCGATAATAACCATTGTATCCAAAACCGACGGTGCCGATCTCATCATATCCCGTAACTGCACAGACCCGTCTGATCTCATCACGACGGCCCAGATCCAATCGTGCGAAGGGGTATCCTTATGATCTAATCTCAGCTATTGCCCACGGATCCGACGGTCACGGACTGTGCCTAGCTAATGGGTACAACACATTAATCTGGGTCATCCGTTGTGTAATCTACGACCGATTCCCCCCTTCTTCCCCATCTTCGCGGCGACCGGACGCGGCCCCGCCTCATCCGCCCGCCAGCGAGCCGAATCCCATTGTTTTGAAGCGCGAATTACAAATTGGCCAGACTCTACACAATGTAGAGATAAGCATGAATTGGGAAGGGAGGTACCAGTAATCGGAGGTTAGTGCGTGCTGCCCACAGCGGGTGGAGTTTTGGCGGCGGAGAGTTCGCACTAGTGAGAAATTCCTCGCGCCCCATGGTTTATTTGTGAAATTGGCAGCACACAAAGCTTGTTCGACTCATGGCGTGCCCCTCGAGCTCCCCGCCGCAGACTAGGGCACACCAAGCCACGTAGCCCACCATGTTGGCCCTTCCTTCCTCTCTGCATGCTTGGTCGGCGCGGCGGCGTTTGGTGGAGGTCTAACAAGCCATGATAGGGGGTTGAGAGGAGCCTGGCTCTCGAGTTTTATCCCTAGAACCCGATCTCAACAACCCCCATGCGCAGGTGGGAGGGTGGCTCCTATTTTTCTCAGCGAACGCTGCTACCACCACCAGCATGGCGACCATCGGAGACCTGGTCCTTTGGTCCCGCTTGTCAGCGATTGCTTGGAGGGGTTCGCGCCTTAACTGTCGATTGGGCCCTGCCCGCCATGGCCGTGCTCTGGTACGCAACTGTCGTGTGGGGCCCGCACACCAGAGTAAGGGTGAGGCACGCACACGAATCGTGTGACTGATCGGTGGGTCCAATGTGTCGGCGCCGATCCCCGAAGTTAGGTCGCGCGAAATGGTGAAATGGACCGTGCCAGGTTGTTTTGGCTCAGTTAGGTTTTCCATTCCTTTTTCTTTTACTTTTTCTTTCTTTCTTTTAGATTTAAATTCTAAATTCAAATTTGGTTGAGTTTCACTCTTAGAACTAAATGTAAAATTTCAAAACCTAGGGCAGGAATATATTTATTCATATATTGTTTTATCTAGTTTTATAATATTTTTCTGTTCTCAAATTCTAAAGTTCCAATTAGATCTTTAATTCCTAATTGGCTACTATTATGTTTTCTATTAACATTATTTTCATATTGTTACCAAATGCACATAAAAATAAACCTCACCATAATGCACATATTATTTTAGTTGTCATTAGTTAATTAATAACTTTTGATTTGATTGTTCACATGTTATAACAAATGGAGGCAAAAACATATATGTAAATCAACTATATTTTCATTTTACACTTTTGGGTATTACATGTCTGTTTGCCTTGTATTGACTTGTTGCTTTCTTTTGCAGAAAAGAATTATATCCAATACCACTCTTGTTATTTTTCATGACAGTGTTCATGAGCAACTCATTTTGAAGGCATTGGCCTTTGTTGAACTTTTGCACACTTGTGGAAAGATGTTCATTTTCATTCTTAAGTTTCTTGACCTCATTTCTAAGCCTTTCATTGTCCACTGTCAACTCGTTGTTAATGTCATTGCTTTCTATGGCAACCTTTCCTCTAGTGGTTGCATCTGTCAAGTATCTCTTCAATGTTTGGTTCTCTAGTGTCAAGACTTCAACTTTTTCAGTCAATTCATCATGAAGACTAGATTGATCATCTTGGCTCAAATAATCACATGAGGTTGCTACATCAATCTTAACAGCAGGGTTAATAGCCTCATGTGTATTGCAAGATAAAAGCTCATTTGCAACAAGAAGATTATCATAGTCAATTTTTATTTTTGTATAGTCTTCCTTAACTTTGACAAGTGTATCTTTCAACTCCCTATTTGCTTCATTTAATTTGTCATACTTATCTTTGGCATCTTTTAGGGAGGATTTGAGCTCATTTGCAGTGGATGACATAGTTTTATTTTCTTCTTTCATTTCATCACTAGCTTTTACAACTATGTCATACTTGGCAGTTAAAAATTCATTTTCATCCTTTAACTTATCACATTTAGCCTTTGACTTACTAATGATTTGAGTATATTCTTTAAGTAAGTCGGCTAATTCATCATAGGATGGTGAAGCAAACTCATCATCACTATCACTATCATCAATAATATCATTCTCAATTTGTACCTTTCGTTCACCTTTAGCCATGAGGCATAGGTGAGAAGTGGATGAGGGTGATGGTGGTGGTGAAGAGAAGTCCCTAGTGATAGCGGCAACTTTTTCATCATTCTCTTCTTCACTTGAAGAAGACTCGCTTAAGGACTCAATGTCAGTGAGCCAGTCACCAACAATATATGCCTTTCCATTTTTCTTCTTATGGAATCTTTTGTGCTTCCCATCCTTTCTCTTGAAGAATTTCTTTTCCTTTTTCTTATCATCACTGTCATCATCTTTCTTGCCCTTGAACTTGTTCTTCTTGGGCTTGTTGCATTGATGAGCAAGATGACCGAGTTCTCCACAATTATAGCAGTCCATCTCACACATGGGCTTTCTTTTGCTGGAGAAGAACTTCTTCTTTCTTGAGTCAAACTTGATGCCTTCTCTATTGAGTTTTTCAACATTTTGGTGGTCTTTCTTACCATCAAAGCAATGTTAGCATCAAGATCATCATCACTTGAGGATTCCTCCTCAATTTGCACTTTAGCTTTCCCTTTCTTTTCTTGATTGGCTTTGAGAGCCAAGTCTTTTCTCTTGGAAGATGACCCATCCTTGTCATTTATGTGCATGTACATTTCATGAGCATTGATCTTTCCCAATATTTGTGTTGGAGTAGCAACTAAAAGATCCATCTAATGTAGCACTGTGACAATGTGTCCATATTTGTCAATTGGGAGGACATTGAGAATCTTTCTCACAACATCCAGTTGTGAAATTTGGGTGAGCCCAAGCCATTGACTTCCTCTACAAAAATGTTAAGACGTGAGTACATATCATTGGCATTTTCGTTTGCAAGCATCTCAAAAGAATTTAATTTTTTATTGCAATGTGATATCTCTCCTCACGCTCACTTTTAGTCCCTTCATGTAGAGCATAAATATCCATCCACAAATCATGAGCATTTCTATGATTTCTTACTCTATTAAAGACATCTTTGCAAAGGCCTCTAAAGAGAGCGTTTTTGGCCTTAGCATTCCACTTTTCATAATTATACTCTTCTCCTACAAGATTTGTGGGATCTCTTGGTTCGGGGAACCCTTGAGTGGCGGCTTTGTAGACACCAATGTCTATAGCCTCTAAGTAAGCTTTCATTCAAATTTTCCAATATGGAAAATCGTCGCCATAAAAAACGGGAGGAGGTCCATCTCCACCGTACATCGCTACTCTAGCGGTTAAGCTAATCTAAGAGCAACAAGGCTCTCATACCAATTGAAAGGATCACGATGCCTAAGAGGGGGGTGAATTGGGCTTTTCTAAAAATCAACAACAATTAAACCCTAAGCAAGAGCCCAACTTCACCCAACTACTAGCAATAAGAGAATACTACTAGAAAGACAACAATACTAAGACATTACTTCAATTACTTGCTAAACAATTAAACAAGGTAAAATGCTTGAATTAAATGCGGAATGTAAATCAAGGTTTAGAAGACTCCTCCAATTTTTTTGCCGAGGTATCGAAGAGTCGGCACTCTTCCCTAGTCCTCGTTGGAGCACCCACGCAAGGGTATCGCTCCCCCTTGGTCCTCGCAAGAACCAAGTGCTCACTGTGAGATGATCCTTTGCCACCCTAGCGCGGTGGATCCCTCACGATCGCTTACAGTCTCAAGCCGAGTCACCAACAAATCCTCTGAGGTGATCACCGTGCTCCAAACGCCACCAAGCCGTCTAGGTGATGCCGATCACCAAGAGTAACAAGCCATAGACTTTCACTTGACCAAGAGAAGCCTAATGCATGTGGTGTGTGTTCTAGGTGGCTATCATTTGCACTAATGAGGTCCTAATGCGGGATTAAGATTTTCTAATCACCTCACTATGCTTTCTGTTGCTTGCAATGCTCTAGTAATGTATGGTCATCAATGTGGGCAGCAAGACACTTAATATGGTAGGTGGAGCGGGTATAAATAGCTCCACCCACCAAACTAGCCGTTACCAGGGTTTCCTGCGCATGGGCACACCGGACAGTCCGGTGCGCCACCGGTGCGCCAATGGTCGACTCTAACAGCTAGTTCTGACAGCTAGCCGTTGGGCTGATGGTACACCAGACAGTGAACAGTTCCTGTCCGGTGCACACCAGACAGTCCGGTGTGACGGCTAAAATTCAACTTCGCAACTCGTTGTCTCGAGTTTTTCTCTAGGGCAAGGCTCTGCCCCCAGACCTAACTGGCCCCACTGTCAGAGGGCGCACCAGATAGTCTAGTGCACACTGGACAGTCTGGTGCCCCTAAGATAGAAACCCTAACTTCTTTTTCATTTTGTTTTTCAAATCCGTTTTCGTTCTAACTCGTGAGTGTGTTATAGAGTGTCACCTAGCACTAGATGTGAGTGTGAATATGCACAAACACTTCACTAGAATTATCTTGGTCAAACTACTAATCCACAACCCCTATTATAGTATGGCTAAAATAAAAATAGAAGACCTAACTCTACATCGAGTGTCCGCAACTCCTTCGACACCCAGAATACGAAGACCTTCATCTTTCAATTCGTTGTTTCAGCCGTCGCTTCAAGTTCTCATCTTAGGGATTGTTTTCACCGTTATAGTACAACTTCCTGTAATGTGACTTAACTTACCATTTGCTCTGCAAAACACACGTTAGTCACATATAATATTACATTGTCATTAATCACTAAAACCAACCAGGGGCCTAGATGCTTTCACACTCCACCGAGGCAAAATGGACCAACTCCTAGGTTTTCGATCCGACGACCACGTCCTTCACAAGGCAAGCAGTGTTGATCGCTTTGGCCCAAAAACGCCTAGGAGTCCTATGCTCATCAGGCATCATCCTGGCCATCTCAACAAGGGTCCAATTTTTGCGTTCAACAATACCATTCTGCTGGGGCACATACAAAGAGGAAAACTAATGCTCGAGTCCCAAAGAAGCACAAAAGGTTGCAAACTGAGTATTTTTTAATTTTGTGCCATTGTCACCACATATAGCTCTCATGGCATTTTTAGGAAACTCATTTTGCAACCGAAGAATCAAATCTCGAGCATGAGTAAAAACCTCATCCTTCGCCGCCATAAAGAACACCCAGGAGTAGCGAGAGAAGTCGTCGACAACCACAAGGACATACCACTTCCGTCCAAAAGAACAAACCCTGGCTGGACCAATAATGCCCATATGAAGCAATTCACCTGGATGCGAGGTCATCACCTTGGTGACTAGGGAATGAGAAGCGACAATCATTTTACCATGACGACAAGGGTGACAGACAAGATCTTTCTCAAATTTTAATTTGGGCAATCCTTAGATGAGGTCAAGTGAGCTCAAACGACACAAAAGATCAAAGCACAAGTGACCTAGCCTCCTATGCCACTTCTAAAGAGAAGAGGAAGATCCTGCCAGCAAACATCGAGAATGGCCACAAGAATGTGAAAAATAAGCACTAAAAACTCGACCAAAAGGGGAAATCTGGCAAATAAGATCCCCACGGGCATCCAAAACCTGAGACAAGGCCTTCTTAAAGCGCACTTCATAGTCATCCTCAAGGAGTTGCAAAACTGAAAGCAGATTGAAATGCAGATTCAAAACCAAAGCAACATCCTTGAGAACAAAGCTCTCATTCACCCAAATGGTGCCACAAGAAACAACCTTACCTCTTGACCTATCCCCGAATGTGATGTATTCCTTACCAATCATAGGGTCGAGGCTGGAGAACTATTTGGAGCTTTCGGTCATGTGGCGCAAACTGTCGGAATCCATGAGCCACGTGTTCTCTAGGCCTTCGTCGTGCATCAATAGTAAGACACGAGGTGAACAAATGGCACAACACTGGGGTAAGTAAACTGTGAAGAATACCAGTGTTGTGGCATTTGCCCCTGAAAAGTGTTAGGAATAACACCAAACATCCCTAGTTCCAAAGGGAAGCGATCACCACAAGAAGGAAACTGTGGTCCGCTGGGGAAGTATGAACCAAAGCCTCTGTCACGTGGTCCTTGGCCATACGGCACATGACCAGCATCCCATCGGGCACGACCACCACGTGGTCTCACTGCCTGAGTCCTAGCGCCAAGAGGCAAAACACTTCTAGGCCTCACAAGATGTCTCTGAACAGGTTGAGCATGAACACCATGAGAGGGGCGGTTCATGTCCTTCCTACTCGACTCAGAAACTCGCCGTTCATCTCTCTTCCTCCTAAATTAAAAAGAAGCTAGATGCCCATCCCTCTTACAATACTCATAATGGTACCTCACCTCTCTTTTGGGTGGATTTTGTTTGTGGGAGGGGGATTTCTTTTTGGATGACTGAGGGGCTCTAGGAAAGGGATCACTAGAGATGTCAGGAAGGGTATGAAGTGTGTTCTTGAGATGGTAAGGTTTTGGAAGCCACACTTGTTTCTGAGGAGGAGCTCTCACAGGCTCATCAATCACACCATCTCTCATAGGGGTGATAGGCTTAGCAGGGGTGGTTTTGATAAGCTTCAGAATGGGTGAAGGTTTCTATGAAGGTGTCAAACCAGTGCACTCACCAACCTTCCCAAAGCGAGCGACACTCCCATCCTTAGCAGCAAAGCCTAACCCCGGTCCACCAGATCCCCTCTTGAACTAACTGACCATCATGCCCAACTAGAGCTCATTGCACGACACCCAACTCAAGACAGATCGAAGGTATGTGTTTTCTTCCTTGATTATCGTCTTGTCGTGTCTACAGGACTCAAGGGCAGACTGCAAACCCTCACAAAGTGCACACTACGCAGGTGTAGGGCCACTCACTGAGCTAGCCTTCTCAAGCAAAGCTATCCTAGCATCTCTCTCTGCTAGCTCAGACTACAAGCCAGGACAAATGGTACACGCACCCAACAGGATAGAACTAGATCCCAACACGTTGCGCTCATCTAGCAAGGTGGAGTACTTGGTCTGCAAAGTGGTGATGTTCGACATGTGTAGAGCGCACTCATCACATTCAGTCTCATCGGACACCATAATTGAAGCTCTAGCAGACTCAAGTTCACTAAGCGTGCTCTCATACTTGGATCTAAACTCTCCTCTCATGAGCAGCCTGTCAAAGCAACTTATCCTGACTAGCCAAAGCAGTGTTCAGCTCTTCTATCTCAATGGCGAGATCATCGACGGAAGGTAGTACCTCAGAAGTAGTGTCCTCGCCGATGTCTTTGTCGTCGCTAGTGCCGACCGCGTACTCACCAAGTGCCATGGTGCAGAAGCCTCCTGCGGTGTCGGTGATGAAGCACAACCCGTTCAGCTTGTCCTCGACCCGCCTCTAAGTCTCCTCATCGCTCGAAGAATATACAACATTGTTGGAGTTGTGGTCGAGGTCGCTGAGGGAGGCATGGAAGGCACACTCCTTGATCTTTGCCTTTTGAAGGTACTTCTTCTTGAGTGCCTCCTTGTCGAATCCTCCCTTGGACTTGTACTTGCTAGAGGAGTACTTGCCCTTGCACCGACCAGAGTGATGATCACGCGGGCCAGACTCCGATTTTCCCTTCTTGGGCAGCTGGCAACAAAGTGGTCGGGATCGCCACAGTTGTAGCATCCGTCCTTGGACCCGCCACGCTGCTGGCTCATACGGTTGTTGTGGAACCACATGAACCAGCTGGCCACAAGTGCCAGCTCCTCATCCCCAAGGCTCTCCACCTGCTCCTCTGTAATAGACAACAAAGAAGATAGAGCAAACATAGCAGGTGAGGAGTTAGAAGCAGAACCACCTCTAGAGACCAGGGCCATGGTGGGTGCACCAGGGTTCTCAATCTTGGCCCGAGTCTGGTGGTCAATCTCTGTGGAGTTGAGCTTGCTGAAGAGCTCGTCCACGGTAAGAGTCTCGTAGTTGGGTGACTTGATGATCGCCGAGACCTTCACCTCCCAAACCCTCTGATCTAGAAGATGTAGTAATTTCAGCGCTCTCTCATGATCACTATAGGGTAGTTGTGCCTTGTTAGTACGCATCTTGTTCACAATTAATTGGAACCTCGAGAACATAGAATCAATGGTCTCTCCAACCAACTATGTGAAGTTCTCATACTCTCGCATGTATGTCTCAAACAATCTGGTCTTCACATGATCGTTGCCCTCATGGAATCTCTTGAAGGTAGACTAGATCTGATGAGCCGTAGTCAGATGTCCAACTCGCTCAAACTCACCAAGAGAGAGACACGAGAACAAAGCGTTTCGAGATTTGTTGTTCGAATCATGGAACTCCATTTGAATTGGAGTGGTTCGGTCACTTGTAGCATCAAAATATGCATCGAGGCAAATTTCCCAAACCCGGTAACTGATGCTATGAAGATACGCAGACATGCAAATCTTCCAGTACGGGTAATTGGTCCCATCGAAGAACAGAGGTTTGCCAACACCTTGTTCCATGTCGCCTGTTTGGATTTCAAACCGATTAGGGAAGGGAAATCCTTAACCAGCTCTGATACCAATTGTAGGACCGGTGAGGCGACCAGAGAGGGTGAATGGGAGCCAATCAGATTTTGCTTCCAAACAGTAAAAATGAACACATCAGCGAAGGAGTGATCTCATGATTACAAAATGTTCCTAATACTCACATGAGACCAGCAAAACAAATGGATCACAAATCGGACACCAAAAAGTCTGAAACGGTCCAATACAGTATCGTCAACAAGTGCAGTTTTCAGCAGTATGAAATTCTGTTCTTGAATTCAAAACTGAACTAAACGAACTCCAATTGAGATCAAATCTTACACACATCTGGGAAAATATGTTTCTAAGATCTCCCCAAATTTTGAGCTCAATTGGACTTGTGAATCAATCACAGATTTAAAAATACAGCCAGAAATTGGGGTTTTGTTGGGGTTTTCTAGAACGAGTTCAAATCAAGTTTTTTCTCAAATTGTGACCAAAATCTGCAACAACTAGGTGTATGCAGTGGTCCGAAGAGTGCAACTCACCACCAATCAATCCCCAAACCAAATCCTCTCAAAAGAATCAAAGATTTTTCCCCAAAAACACAAGATTAGGGAAAGGGAGAAACTAAGACTACAAAACTTCAGAAATTCTAGCAAGGGTACAAACTGAGATTTGAAGCCAAAGAGCCCTGTGGGCTGGACCAGCGACCCTTTCTCCGATTAAACTTGAAAATCAAGAACACAGTCGAAGTACAAAATCGCTGTGGATCCCTCGGCTTAATTGGTGTCTACCTAGAGAGAAAACTAGGAGCTCTAGAACGAGTGCTCTAAATTAATGGCAGCCAAAAGATACTGAACTAACCAGCCCTCCCCTCTATTTATAGAGGGTTATTCTCACTTTCTAAACTACCCCTATTTACATAGAGCCTATTCACTCCACCGAGGCAAAATGGACCAACTCCTAGGTTTTCGATCCGACGACCACGTCCTTCACACGGAGTTGCTTCGCCTTGACGCACCCTCCGCGCCTTGACGCACCCTCCGCGATCACGCCACCTGCCTCCACCGATTCCCTCCGGAACCGCCACCGCCAAGTTTTGAGGCCCAAACTTAGCAAAACCTGCCATCCATAGCGCTTGTTCGTGACTTGTTCTCAAATGCTAAGAGTCAAGAACAAGGCAACATAAAAAGTGTTAAATGTTAAAGTCCTTCGTCCTTCAATACATTATATCCCTTCGGATATAATGAATTTCAGACGAAGGTTATGAGGGAAAAGACCTTCGTAAGTCCAACATATGATGAAGGAGAATACATACATGGAATACGTACAATAACACAAATATTATCATCCATTTATTTCTATTTTGTATTATCAGAGTCATAATAACAAATTATAAATGTACCTTTGGATTGTTGAAAAGTAAAGATACAGGCGTGATGCGAAAAGCAGATGCCAGATCAGCGTGAACAGTACGGGAATACTGTTCATCTATTTATAGGCACAGGGCGCAGCCCGTGGAGAATTACATTAATGCGCTTTACATTTATCAATAATTCTATAGTGATTCTTCGAGGTCCAATTTGTCTTTTCACCATACAAGTCGGTTCCCCTTTTCTGCTGACATGCCGAAGCTTTTTCTGCGCATAGCTTCGTGATCATCTTATCCTTCGTTATGATCGCCTTCCGTCCTATTCAAGCTTCGTCTTGACCATATTCCTGTATACTCGTGGCCCAATTCCGAAGATACCCGTTCACATATTTCACTTGGAAAACATTGTCAAATCATATTTTTGAGGACCTTCGAAAGCCGAAGGCCCCCAACAGTAGCCCCTCGCAATATTAATTTACTGGAATGATAAATTCATATTGCGATATGGACGAAGGCTTTAAGCCGAAGGTCCGAAAAAACACCTTCCCTTTGCTAGAATAGCAACAGTCTTTGACAAGCGGGACCCTCCAGTTTTCAATGCACTAGGTGTATAAATAAGGGCTCACTGCCAGGTTATTTGGCACGCTCCCTTGCCAGCTGCTTTTACTCACCCAACTTTTAGCCTGCGCGCAACAGCACTTGCTTGGTTTTAAATTTTTAAGCTTCGGTTTCGAGTGCGCTTTGTTAGCATTTGCGAAGATGTCTAAAGATAAGAAAGTTGTTGGTGCTTCAAAGCTAAGCCTTTCTGAGGAGATGCATCTGGGTTTTCTTGAATCAATGTCAAAGACTAATACAGAGAAGATTACCAGGGAGATTTTGGAGGGTTTATCTGAAGATACTAGCGACAGTGAAAGTTACGATGTGGATAGTGGTGGTGAGGATTCCGAAGATCGACCCTGGTGACCAAGCCATGCAGTTTTTGGTAAATCCAGTATTAAGGAAAATCATCTTGTCAATATGAGAGGCAGATATTTTTGGGACTTGTCTGTTGTGAGGGCTGACGAAGGAGAGAAGACTTGTCCGACTCCCGAGGAAAATGAGGTCGTGATATTCTGAAGCTTCTTAAAAGCTGGATTACGATTTCCCTTGAGCAGTTTTGTCGTGGAAGTACTGAAGATATTTGAAATCTACCTTCACCAACTTACCCCCGAAGCAATCATAAGGATGAACATCTTTGTGTGGGCCGTGAGGAGCCAAGGTTTGGAACCTAACGCAAAAAGCTTCTGTAACGTACATGAGCTATTGTATGAGACAAAACCCTGGAGCAAAGAGCAGTATCACAACAACTTTGGCTGCTACAGCTTCGGCGCTCGGTCTGGGTCAAGCTGCCCTGTGCCAACTTTTCGAAAGAGGTGGCCCGGCGACTGGATGACGGAATGGTTTTATGTGAAAAATGACTTGAAATCACGTGAAGATATCAAGGGTATCATTATGCGCCCTATCTGGCAACGCTTCGGCCTCCGGAAGCCAAAGGTGGAAATGAATGAAGCAGCCGAAGAATGCCAAAGAGCCTTCGGCGTTGTTTGTTCTTTTATTGGAACAAGGGATTTGGTCCAAGAACACATTGCTTTCAGAGTATGGCCACTTGTGGAAAAGCGGGAAATGCCGGAGGAAACCATTAAAGAGACTGACGAAGGTGGACTAGTTAGGCTAAAATACACATTCAAATACGGAGATAAATTTGTTGAGCCAGATGATGACTGGTTAAAAAGTATTGAGGCCATAAGTGATGAATTGCTTGGGGTATACTCGAAGGCCGAAGATACTGCATTATCAGCGGTCTTCGGAGGCCGAAAGAAGAAGAGACTTAACCGAGTATTTGATGCAATTGGGTTTGTCTACCCCGACTACCATTACCCAGTGTGGGGTCAAAAAAGAAAGAATACTTCTTCTGCAAAGGAAATTGCCTCAGCTGCTCCTAGCGAGCCAGCGCCAAAGAGAAAAAAGGTAAAGGTTCTCACACACCGGCCACGTTATATTGAACCGGCCATAGTGCCTGAATTTATTGGTGAGACCTTTTCGGCAACCGAAGCTAAAGAACCACCTCCAGTGCCAAAAATCGAAGAAATGATCGAAGCACCATCAGCAGAAAAAATAGAAAAACCGAGGACTGAAGAAACAAAAACATCAGAAATTTTAAGTTCTTCAGCAAAAATTGAGGCAGCAAAAAACCAAAAGGGTCCAGCGGTGACCCCGAAAAGAAAAGGATGGTTAATGTGCTAGATGTTTTGGAGACAATTAAGTCTTCAAGCACAACCCCGAAGAAAATTGTTGAAACTTCTGAAGTGCGTACTGAAGTCTTTGTTGCCGAAGCTCCAAAGCAACAATCTGAGACTAAAGCTGAGCCTTTAGAGCCCACCAAGGTAAAATCCTTGGAAGCCGAAGAAACAAAAATGACAGAGCCGATTTTAGTTGAAGAAACTGGCACTGCTGCCCCCGAAGCATCCTCCAAAGCCCTCGATTATATTGTTCGACATGCTTCGGGAAAAAGATTATCTGAAGAAGAGATTTTTGAAGCTAATCACTATGCCCAAGAACTGAGGTATCCAAAAGGGGCCTTAGTATTCAATGGCACAGACGAAGACGACTTCTTATACTGCCTCCCAGATAACAAGGAATTATCCGTCTGCCGGGAGATGGCTAGAAGTATGGGGTTCCCGAAGCTCGAAGCTGGCCTCTGCGCCATGACGAAGGACGATCTTGCAGATAGCCTTGCATACAATAGTCTGAAGGTAAATCTTTTTTTAATCCATTCATTCCTTTGTATAGGGCTTAATACTCAGCAATGCCTTAAGGGCACAAAAGAATGCTGAAGACGAAAGCTGCACTATTGCTCTCAATAACCTTCGAACAGAGGTTATCAAGCTAAGAAACGAAGCCTTGGAAAAAGACAAAATTCTGCTTACATTGGTGGATAAGATAAAGGAAGACGAAGCTACTTCTAAAGCTCAAGCTGAAGCTCAAAAGCAGGAAATCGAGGGACTTCGGAGACAGTTGGCCCGAGCTAAAGAAGAACGCATACTTGAAGAAACGAAACGAGAACTTAGCGACCAGTGGGCAAATCATTTAGAAGGAAACATTGAAGAGCTTCGTGCATCCAAGAAAAGGTGCTATGACAAATCTATAGAATGCGTTAAGAAAATAAAAACTAGCTTCGCCGGTGTTGGCGCATTCTCGAGCGAGGAAAACTTCACAAGGGGGAACCCCGAGTGCCCGATTGAATGGATCAATCATGAAGCCGAGGCTTTTGAGGAAATTTTGAATAGCCGCGGAGACATATGTGCTTTTTCGGGTGCCAGGGGGATTGCTACTATTTTGGAGAGGAAAGGCTGCGAGCATGTGAAAACTTTAGCACAATCCGAAGCTGCCTTGTCCTCCGAAGACATAAAAGACCCCTCGGCCGAAGCTAGCATGGTTGGTGGAAAATTTTTCACCGACATCTGGGATAATGGTGGCCAGGAAATGGCCCAAGATATTATTCAAAAAGCGAAAAAGGCATCCATGATGCTAGAAAAGTAGCAGAGGCTGCTGAGAAAAGCGCAGAGCCCGAAGGGCGAATAGGTATTAACTAGTGGTTTTTGTCTCTTTGTTGTAATTTTTTGACTTCAAACTTGTTCAGGGTTTGTAATATAATAAATCCGTATCTACTCTTCCCTCAGAACCTGCTGAGTCATCTGCGGGCCCCCACCCGAAGGGGGATGACGAAATTAGACAAATGGCTGAAGCCATCATGGATAGAGTTGTTGATCAGCTTTTAAACGAAGCTGCAGAAGTAGTCTTAAGGGAAGATTAGTTGCTGTTGCAAAAACATTCAGAATGTAATGTTTGTTGAGAATCATGTGTAATATTGTGTAACTTAGGGTGTAATTTATTAGCTGTTTATAGTTCTATTCTTTGCGATGCATGAAACATTATACACATACCGTTTTTGAGCCTTCGGCGAAAAAACACCTTCCCTTCTTTTCATGCTTCGTAAATAATATCCGTGGTCTCATAAAATCAGTAACGAATCCTGGTAAAATCAATGATCAATAGATCTTTCCATCTCAGAGTTTGACGAAGATATAACCCTTCCATGGCCATTGTTTGTGCCGTGCCACTATTTCTTCAAAACGATCTTCGAATATCAATATTGAAGCACCCCTTCTTGCGTTGTTGATGCACTATGATGTATGATGTTATGCTATGCAAATGATGTAATGATGTGATGTTATGCAAAATGATATTTGTCGAAGGTCGACATTTATTTTTCACTGTAAGCCTCCCTTAGGAGCTTCTTCGCCTTTTACTTCAGCGGAATCAGCGTTTATTTTTCGTTGTAAGCCTCCCTTAGGAGCTTCTTCGCCTTTTACTTTCAGCGGAATCAACGTTTATTTTTCGCTGTAAGCCTCCCTTAGGAGCTTCTTCGCCTTTTACTTTCAATGGAATCAGCGTTTATTTTTCGTTGTAAGCTCTGCATTCCCTTCGGAACGACTTTTGAGCAGAAAACTTACACTGCGCTCCCTTAGGAACGACTTTTGAGCGGAAAACTTACACTGCGCTCCCTTAGGAATGACTTTTGCTGCTTCGAAGAAATTGCACTGTATTCTTTAGAACAAATTTTTGATAATTTGAAAGTCCTTCTTGCCCCCATAAATTCTTATGTTTCGGCAACTTAAGCCTATGGAGGAGACATATTATTTTTTTTAATATGGCAAAGAACTAAACTGTTACAAGAGATTAAAATACGATAAAAAGCACTTAAACTTCCCATAATTGTTCCTTATTAAAAAGAAAGTAAGATTGAAATGCGAAAATGCGAAAATCTGCTGACGAGGTAGGATATTTGTCAGTAAATATGCTTCGACTCCGGCATAGTGCTATTGACTGTGCGAGCTTCGGACTCCTCTCTAAAGTCCCGCTGAAGGTGAGTGTGTTGACTCCCTTCTGGCTGCTGACCTCGTTGCATTGGTGGTGGCGGTGGAGGCTGTTGCCAAGATGCTTGGGATTGACTTGCCGAAGCAACAGAAGCTGCAGGGTGATTGCCTACATATTCTGGAATGTAAGGCGAATGGTACGAAGCAGTATGCATGACCTGCTTCGGCTGGCTCTGTTGCGCTGCAGCTTCTGCTAGCTCCTTTTGCTTCTGGATGGTAACATGGCACATCCTAGTGGTATGGCCCTTGCCTTCACCACAGAATAGGCAGTAAATTTTTCTTGGTTGATCTCCAAATCTTCCCCCGAAGCCCCTGGCGCCTTTGCCCCTTGGCGCTGGCGGCCGGAAAGAGCTTTGTTGTTGCCCCGAAGCTTGCGAGGAGCACTGTGGCCTTTGCTATTGATTCCCTTTGTCATCACTTTGAGTAGAATTGTGAATTGACCTAACGTGCCTCGGATGGAATCTTCCTCCGAAGCCCCTGGTCATTTCAGAGAACCTGAATGCTTCCTCCCTTCTTTGGCGAAAATCATTGTCAGCTCGAATATACTCGTCCATCTTCTGGAGCAGCTTCTCCAAAGTTTGAGGAGGCTTTCTGGCAAAGTACTGAGCTGAAGGTCCCGGCCGAAGCCCCTTGATCATGACCTCAATGACAATTTCATTGGGCACTGTTGGTGCCTGTGCCCTCAGACGCAGGAACCTTCGGACATACGCCTGAAGATATTCTTCGTGGTCCTGGGTGCACTGGAATAAAGCTTGGGCAGTAACTGGCTTCGTTTGAAACCCTTGGAAGCTGGTTATCAACATGTCCTTTAGCTTTTGCCATGAAGTGATTGTCCCTGGCCGAAGAGAGGAGTACCAGGTTTGTGCAACACTCCTGACAGCCATGACGAAAGACTTTGCCATGACCGTCGTGTTGCCACCATACGAAGATATGGTTGCTTCATAGCTCATCAAGAATTGCTTCGGGTCTGAATGACCGTCGTACATGGGGAGCTGAGGTGGCTTGTAAGACTGTGGCCAAGGTGTAGGCTGCAGTTCTGTTGACAGGGGAGAAGTATCATCAAAAGCAAAATTTCCATGATGGAAATCTTCATACCAGTCGCCCTCGTTGTAGAAGCCCTCTTGATGAAGCTCTCTGCGCGGGGGCCTTTGATTTTGGTCATCTTGAGCAAGATGTCGAAGCTCTTCAGAGGCTTCGTCTATCTGCCTTTGTAGATCAGCTAGACGAGCCATCTTTTCCTTCTTCCGTTGGACCTGTTGGTGGAGCATCTCCAAATTTTGGATTTCTTGATCCAAGTCGTCCTCCGGAGGCGTTGGACTGGTGGCCTTCCTCTTCTGGCTTCGGGCCTCCCTGAGAGAAAGGACATCCTGATTGGGATCCAGTGGCTGCAGAGTAGCAGCCCCTGCGGCTGAAGCTTTCCTCGGCGGCATGACGAAGGTGATGCTTGTCGAAGATGTTCAAAACTCAAAAAATGGACGTGAGTTCACCGGAGGTGGGCGCCAATGTTGGTGACTTGTTCTCAAATGCTAAGAGTCAAGAACATGGCAACATAAAAAGTGTTAAATGTTAAAGTCCTTCGTCCTTCAAGACATTATATCACTTCGGATATAATGAATTTCAGACGAAGGTTATGAGGGAAAAGACCTTCGTAAGTCCAACATATGATGAAGGAGAATACATACATGGAATACGTATAATAACACAAATATTATCATCCATTTATTTCTATTTTGTATTATCAGAGTCATAATAACAAATTATAAATGTACCTTTGGATTGTTGAAAAGTAAAGATACAGGCGTGATGCGAAAAGCAGATGCCAGATCAGCGTGAACAGTACGGGAATACTGTTCATCTATTTATAGGCACAGAGCGCAGCCCGTGGAGAATTACATTAATGCCCTTTACATTTATCATTAATTCTATAGTGATTCTTCGAGGTCCAATTTGTCTTTTCACCATATAAGTCGGTTCCCCTTTTCTGCTGTCATGCCGAAGCTTTTTCTGCGCATAGCTTCGTGATCATCTTATCCTTCGTTATGATCGCCTTCCGTCCTATTCAAGCTTCGTCTTGACCATATTCCTGTATACTCGTGGCCCAATTCCGAAGATACCTGTTCACATATTTCACTTGGAAAACATTGTCAAATCATATTTTTGAGGACCTTCGGAAGCCGAAGGCCCCCAACAGCGCTGGGTGGTTTTGAGGTCCAAACCATCAAACCTGTCGTAAGCACCGCACCTCGTGCATATCCTCCACGATCAGACGCGTGTCCCGCTAGTCCTCGACCACGCCGACAAACACGGCCACTCCACCATGTCCTCGCGCAAGTGCGTGTCCCAGGTGTCAGCCACCACGGCTGGTCACCTGGCTGCTCTGGTCTGTTAGTCAAGACCCAACACTCGCCCTTCACCGCTCCCAGTCCATCAGCACGAGCCCGCATGACCATCACCCCTGTGCTGCACACCTGTACACCACAAGTCGACTGACATGGTTGCACAAGCATAATCTCACGCTCTGGTCAGTCCACTGACTACCCTAGAGTGCTACCCGTTGACAATCATTCATCATCAACTCGAACCACAAGGGACAAGTCAACCTTGTGTTCGCACGTATAGTAACTACCCGGTGACAACTTTAGGCTAAAATTCATTGATTTTTGTTATTAACGAAGAATTTGATGCTTCAAAAATGTGATAAATTTTTACTTGAATAGAAAATTTTATTTTGACCAAAGAAAATATCATATTTTATATTATGTGTGTATAAATATATAAACTGAAGTTTAGTTCATATCGTATCAAATGTTTAAATATCAATTATGAGTATTAAATATAGGCTTAGTTAGGTTTAATAAATTCATCTTGTCTTTTAGTCTTCATCTATGTCATTAGTTTTATAACTAGACTATATTTAATATATACACGTAATAATTATTTAGATATTTGATGTAACATAGACTAAACTTTATATGGGTTGAACCAAACACTCCTTTAGTAACTGTTGATGATTTCAACCGGCACTAATGTCAATGATTTAGTACTAGTTGAAGACACCAAGTACTAATATAATTAGTCCTGATTAAAACCACCAACCTGTACTAATATTCTTGATTTATAAACCCTCTCCTTCTTTTAGCTCGTGCGAAGAACATAGTCTAGCTCTCTATTTATGTCGCATAAGCTTTAAAGTGGTGAAGTGTTGTGCAAATTTTTCAAGAATTTGTTAAAATTTTCATTCATTTAAGTGTGAAAAAAGTCAGCAAGTTCGTCCTCCTATATAGCGAAGTTGAAATAGTTATTTTTTGTTTAGGTTTTTTGATATTTGTGGTTTATATAATTTAGGGAAAAATTAGTATGTTCATCCTCTAATATGTGTAGAAATATGAACGAATGTAATAGAAATTAGTAGTAAACCAGATTGGAGCTGTGTTCATTTGCTAAATAAGTTTGGAAGAGTGTTGGTGTGTGATATTTTTATAAATTGTTTGAGTTATTGTCTCATATGTTGTGATGAACGTAATTTAATTCTCTCATACGTTCATGTCGTGATAAGCTTCAAAGAGAGAAGGTACTGTACAATTTCTTTTCTTTAAGATTTCACTCATTTAAGTGTGAAAAACGTTAGCAAGTTCGTCCTCTCATATAATATAGTTGAAATAGTTATTTATTTGTTAAGATTCCTTGAATTTTATGGTCGATTGTGTCATATATTTATAAAAGATAGCGTTAATAATGTTTTATACAAATAATATAGATAAGCCGTAAATGGATGTATAACATGAATCAACGCTCTGAAGAATATGAAGGATTGGTGAGGCGATCAGTGGGGGTGAATGGGAGCCACTACAAATTCTCGAACTACGAGAACGACACTTGTGACTTGATTCCCAAAACTCAACCCAAAATCCTCTAGGGACTCAAAACAGCAGATCAGAGTACAATGCAAACCAGTGTCATTTGAATGTACCAAAAGCCTAAAGAATGCTCAACCAAACTCTCTGCAAAAATTCAGTAATAGAATAGCAGGAATGGTCGAGCGGTAGTGCTGCGCTCCTGGCCGGCAGTGCTGGGCATTGCTAAAATACCCATAAAATTCTCAAACTTCACAGAAAGTTTGCGCTAGGGAAAGAAGATGATTCTTGAAGTATCAACCTGAGCAACTCAAAAATCAAAGCATAGATTGAAAATCCCATTTTGGTTGGGGTTTTCTAGAAACAGGTTCAAACTGAGTTCTTCTCAAATCACGACCAAGAACTGCGATGTCGGCACCAAGATTGGCAGCCACCTCGCCCCGTGCTACGGCTTCGACTAGGGTTGGATCTTCAGTGTCTCTAGCCGCGCTGACCAGCACAAGGAGAAGCTTGTAATACCCAAATTGTAAAGGAAAATAAAAAGAGAAATTGTTTCCTTTGAATATGTGTGTATCTCCATTTATCCTCACATGTGACTGACCATGTTTAAAAATGAGTAAATCCTTACTAAGAAACAAATAAATCATTGCATCATATTGGATTTTGTTTGTGCATTTTAAAACAATAATAATATACAAATAAAATAATAACGAGAAGAGGATTTGAGGAAGAAGGAGAAGAAAAGAAAGGATATGAACATGTAAATAATATATATAGATATAATTATATTTCTAAAGTTGATACTTCTAATATCCCAATATGATTTGAAGATAATTTGGCACAATATTTGAGTTTAAATCTGAATTGAAAATAGAAATTGGAAATAGAGAAAAGGGAGAAATAAAAGAAAACAAAACAGAAAAGGTGTTATAGCCTAAATGGGCTGTTGCCACGCAATTCAGCCCACTTCACGGTTTCTCCCGCGCGGCCCACTGCACATGCCCCCTCGCGCGTGCGCGTCGCGGTGTGGGACACCGACTGGCGGGTCCGGGTCGACAGGGGCTCGCTGCCGAATCTCGCGCCCTCTCTAGCTTGCGGGCCCCGCTTGTAAGGTGCCCACTTTCTCCTTTCTTCGCTCGCGGGCGCGTAACGGCTGCCGCGAGAGCTCCGGCTAGCTGACTCGCTGACCTTCCCTCGGTCATCGCTCTCGACCTGGATATAAGCCCCCTGGATGCATCCGCCGCTCCTACCTATCCGCGCTGGAGAATCACCGAGCGCCACCATACTTACCAGCAGCCGGGGCGGGGTGGAGGAGAGAAGTTGTGCTCCGCCGTGGGGGAAATCCCCAGCCGAGCAGTCGTCTGCCCCGTGAAGTGCACAGGGACCTTCCTCAAGTTCTGGGAAGGGCATGTGGGGCCGCGCTACTCGTGATCGACTGACGGTTTTGCTCCAATTCCTCGCCGTCGTATCGCACACCGCCTGGATCCACCGCTCGCTGTGGCCAAGACTGTCTGCGTTGAATCGTGGGGTAAGTACGCGTTCACCGCATTCATCTTGCTTAGGGAATCGAGTAGGGCTTCTCGGATCAGAGCGTTGCGCGCGGTGCTGAGCTTTGGGATGTCCCAGCCATGGCGCCGCCGCGCCGGGAAGCCGCGGCGCCGTCACTGCTGATCGGAGTTGACCGGGGGCCGTCAGCCGCTGGATGGCGAACGGATGGTTGGGATTAAAAGAGAGAATACCGCTTCGGTTTTAGATCCGAGCCGTCGATCCTCCATTGTATGCATTAGATTAGATTTAGGTTCTTTAAATCGTGACCGTGGGATGTTGATCGGGCGGTCACGCGGGTGTGAGGTTGGTTCACGCGTGATCCATTCCTGGCCTCTGGATCTGATCTGGACGGCCGAAAATCAATCATACCCCTTCGGCCGTGCATTTGTCTAAAGAGACCCCGTAGTTTTAAGAATCAACCCGCAGTCCACATGGGTGGGGTCTGTGTCTTGTGATTCTTTCACCGAGACCCCTGCCTTTCCCTGTATTAGTGCGCCCAGTCCTGATAATGGATAAAACCAGGAAAAATATTCAGAAAATAGTTTTTAGTACAAATTTAATTGCAGAAACTTGTTTAATTCATAGCAAATGCATATGATCTCCAAATTGGACCATTTCAGTTCCTATAATTTTGTAATATTATTCTCTAACAAATAGTACCACTGTTTTTACATGAAATACACATTAAAATTTATTTCTCACTTAACCCTATATTAAATGCATAAAATCTTTGGAAATCCATAACTTAAAATATATAGCTCCAAAATTAATAATTCCAGTTCCTATGATCTTATTTTAATGTCTAGTTTATTACTGTCGGGGACCATAATTAGGGGTACCCTCAAGGCTCCTAATTCTCAGCTGGTAACCCCCATCAGCATAAAGCTGCAAAGGCCTGATGGGTGCGATCAAGTCAGGGATCAGTCCATTTGAAGGGCTCGATCACGCCTCGCCCAAGCCTAGCCTCGGACAAGGGCAGCCGACCCCGAAGGATCTCCGCCTCGCCTGAGGCCCCCCTCCAGCGGCGAATGCGTTCCCGGCTCGCCCGAGGCCCTGTCTTCGCCAAGAAGCAACCCCGACCAAATCGCAGGAGCATTTAATGCAAAGGTAGCCTGACACCTTTATCCTGACGCGCGCCCCTCAGCTGACAGAGCCGAAGTGACCGCCGTCACTTCGCCGCTCCACTAACCAGTCTAATAAAGAGACAGCGCCGCCTGCGCCACTCCGACTGTGGTGCCACTTGACAGAGTGAGGCTGACAGGCAGTCAGGCCCGGCCGCACACCATAGGAAGCTCCGCCCGACCCAGGGCTTAGACTCGGGCTAAGCCCTGGAAGACAGCGAACTCCGCTCCGCCCGACCCAGGGCTCGGACTCGGGCTAAGCCCAGGAAGACGGCGAACTCCGCTCCGCCCGACCCAGGGCTCGGACTCGAGCTAAGCCCCAGAAGACGGCGAACACCGCTCCGCCCGACCCAGGGCTCGGACTCGGGCTAAGCCCTAGAAGATGGCGAACTCCGCTCTGCCCGACCCAGGGCTCGGACTCGGGCTAAGCCCCGGAAGACGGCGAACTCCGCTCCGCCCGACCCAGGGCTCGGACTCGGGCTCAGCAGACGACGAACTCCGCCTCGCCCGACCCGAGGGCTCGGACTCAGCCTCAGCCACGGAAGACGGACTCGACCTCGACCGAGGAGGAGCATCCACATCGCCCAACCTAGGGCGCGGACCGGCCACATCAACAGGAGGCGCCATCATTACCCTACTCCAAGCTGACTCAGGCTATGGGGAACAAGACCGGCGTCCCATCTGGCTCACTCCACCAGATAGGCGATGATGGCGTCCCGCACGCTCCCTGACGATGGCGACTCTCGGCCCCCTTACGGAAGCAAGAGGACGACAGCAAGGACTCGACGGCCCCGACAGCTGTCCCTCCACCAGGCTCCGGCGCTCCTCCGACGGCCACGACATCACACGAACTGGGCGCCAAAATCTCTCCGGTCGCCACGATGGCGTGTACTTAGGGCACTAGCTCTCCTCCGCTAGACACGTAGCACTCTGCTACACCCCCCATTGTACATCTGGATCCTCTCCTTATGCCTATAAAAGGAAGGACCAGGGCCCTCTTAGAGAGGGTCGGCCGCGCGGGAACGAGGACGAGACGGGCGCTCGTGCGAGGCCGCTCGCTCCTTCCCCCGTGTGGACGCTTGTAACCCCCTACTGCAAGCGCACCCGACCTGGGCGCGGGACGAACACGAAGGCCGCGGGATTTCCACCTCTCTCACGACCCATCTCCTGCCTCCTCGCTTTCCCCCCTTCGCGCTCGGCCTCGCGTCGACCCATCTGGGCTGGGGCACGCGACGACACTTCACTCGTCGGCTCTGGGACCCCCCGGTCTCGAAACGCCGACATTTGGCGCGCCAGGTAGGGGCCTGCTGCGTGTTGATGAACAGCTTCCCGTCAAGCTCCAGATGGGTAGTCCCCAGCAACCTCTCCGGCCCAGGACGGTGCTCCGTCTCGGGAGCCTTGAGTTCATGTCCCTCGACGGCAGCTACGACATGATACTCTTTCCACCGCCGGGCGACAGCGACAATGGCGGCCGACGGACCGCCCGCCGGCGGCGGGATCGACGACGTCTTCCCCGCGTGATGGAAGAACAACCCTCGAGCTCGCCCCGTCCTCTTCCCCGTCGACGGAGGAGGAGGAGGCGGAGCAACCAAGGCCAAGCAGGAGGCGGCGCTTCGTCGACCGTCGAGCGAGACCACAACGCCAGCACTTCAACGGGGGGTGCGCCGGGCATTGGCCTCGCGCCTGCGACAAAGACGAGCGTTGTCTCCCCGCGACACATCAACCCCGAGCGAACGGACGACGCCAGCGCGCTCGCGAAAGGCTCGCTGGATGTCGCCCTCGTACCTGAGACGACGGTGCAGTCAGCCCCCGACGTGACCTCATCACCACCCATCGACCAAGAGGTACCGACCGATTCCCATCCCACGCCTTTCAGATTTAGCCTCGACCCGCCTAGCGGCTCCGCTTTGGCGGACGCTCTCGTAGAGGCGAATCCAAACCCTCTGGAGTTTCGAATGCGGTCACCTTGGGACCGGCTGACGGACGTCTCAACCTACGGGCCCTCTGGGTCCGAGGAAGACGACGAGCCCAGTTTCCATTGGGATTTCTCCGGACTTGGCAACCCCGGCGCCATGCGAGACCTCATGACCGCATGCGACTACTGCCTTTTCGACTGTTCCGACGGTAGCCGTAGCCTCGGCGACGAGGACTGCGGCCCGAGCCGCGAATGTTTCCACGTCGATCTAGGGGGTCCCTCCGAAGGCAACCATCTTGGCATGCCGGAGGATGGTGATCTCTCTAGGCCGGTACCTCGCGTTGACATCCCACGGGAGCTAGCTGTGGTCCCCGTTCTGGCGGGGGGTCACGACCCACAACTCGAGCAAATCCGCGGGGTGCAGGCCAGGCTCGACGAGGGAGCAGGAGCGCTTGAGCCAATCCGCCGGGACGCCGGGCAGGTATGGGCGGGCCAACCTCCGGCCAGAGAAATGCGTCATCTACCCCAGGGCTTCCAGCACTGCATCGCCGACGATGTCAGGGTCAGGCCACCACCCGCATCCAGTGGGATCGGCCAGAACCTGGCTGCAGCAGCAATGCTCCTCCGCACGATGCCGGAGCCATCAACCACCGAGGGGCGGCGAATCCAGGGAGAGCTCAAGGATCTCCTGGAAGGCGCCGCGGTCCGGCGGGTCGAGAGCTCCACCTCCCGGAGGCAGGGGTACCCCTCAGAACATCGTGCCGCGACTTCCTGATTCATGCGGGAAGCCTCGGTCTGCACCGGGCGCACGCGCAACACAGCGCCTGCGGCCCCGGGTCGCCTCGGCAACGAGCACCATCACCGCGATCGTCGGGCCCACCTCGACGAGAGGGTGCGCCGAGGCTACCACCCCAGGCGTGGGGGATGCTACGACAGCGGGGAGGATCGGAGTCCCTCGCCCGAACCACCCGGTCCGCAGGCCTTCAGCCGGGCCATACGACGGGCGCCGTTCCCGACCCGGTTCCGACCCCCGACTACTATCACAAAGTACTCGGGGGAGACGAGACCGGAACTGTGGCTCGCGGACTACCGTCTGGCCTGCCAACTGGGTGGAACGGACGATGACAACCTCATCATCCGCAACCTCCCCCTGTTCCTCTCCGACACCGCTCGTGCCTGGTTGGAGCACCTTCCTCCGGGGCAGATCTCCGACTGGGACGACCTAGTCCAAGCTTTCGCCGGCAATTTCCAGGGCACGTACGTGCGCCCCGGGAATTCCTGGGACCTCCGAAGCTGCCGACAGCAGCCGGGAGAGTCTCTCCGAGACTACATCCGGCGATTTTCGAAGCAGCGCACCGAGCTGCCCAACATCACCGACTCGGATGTCATCGGCGCGTTCCTCGCCGGCACCACCTGCCGCGACCTGGTTAGCAAATGGGGTCGCAAGACCCCCACCAGGGCGAGCGAGCTGATGGACATCGCCACCAAGTTCGCCTCCGGCCAGGAGGCAGTCGAGGCTATCTTCCGGAAGGACAAGCAGCCCCAGGGCCGCCCATCGGAAGATGCCCCCGAGGCGTCGGCACAGCGCGGCGCCAAGAAGAAGGGCAAAAAGAAGTCGCAAGCAAAACGCGACGCCGCCGACGCGGACCTTGTCGCCGCCGCCGAGTACAAGAACCCTCGGAAACCCCCCGGAGGTCCCAACCTCTTCGACAAGATGCTCAAGGAGTCGTGCCCCTATCACCAGGGTCCCGTCAAGCACACCCTCGAGGAGTGCGTCATGCTTCGGCGCCACATCCACAGGGCCGGGCCACCCGCGGAGGGTGGCAGGGCCCGCGACGACGACAAGAAGGAAGATCACCAGGCAGGAGAGTTCCCCGAGGTCCGCGACTGCTTCATGATCTACGGCGGGCAAGCGGTGAACGCCTCGGCTCGGCACCGCAAGCAAGAGCGCCGGGAGGTCTGTTCGGTGAAGGTGGCGTCGCCAGTCTACCTAGACTGGTCCGACAAGCCCATCACCTTCGACCAAGCCAACCACCCCGACCATGTGCCGAGCCCGGGGAAATACCCGCTCGTCGTCGACCCCGTCATCGGCGACGTCAGGCTCACCAAGGTCCTCATGGACGGAGGCAGTAGCCTCAACATCATCTACGCCGAGACCCTCGGGCTTCTGCGTATCGATCTGTCCTCGGTCCGGGCAGGCGCTGCGCCTTTCCATGGGATCATCCCTGGGAAGCGCGTCCAGCCCCTCGGACAACTCGATCTTCCCGTCTGCTTCGGAACACCCTCCAACTTCCGAAGGGAGACCCTGACGTTCGAGGTGGTCGGGTTCCGAGGAACCTACCACGCGGTATTGGGGAGGCCCTGCTACGCGAAGTTCATGGTCGTCCCCAACTACACCTACCTCAAGCTCAAGATGCCGGCCCCAACAGGGTCATCACCGTCGGCCCCACGTACAAACACGCGTTCGAATGCGATGTGGAGTGCGTGGAGTACGCCGAGGCCCTCGCCGAGTCCGAGGCCCTCATCGCCGACCTGGAGAGCCTCTCTAAGGAGGTGCCTGACGTGAAGCGTCATGTCGGTAACTTCGAGCCAGCGGAGACGGTTAAGTCCGTCCCCCTCGACCCCAGCAGCGACGCCTCCAAGCAAGTCCGGATCGGCTCCGGGCTCGATCCCAAATAGGAAGCAATGCTCGTCGACTTTCTCCGCGTGAACGCTGACGTCTTCGCGTGGAGTCCCTCGGACATGCCCGGCATACCGAGGGATGTCGCCGAGCACTCGCTGGACATCCGGACCGGAGCCCGACCCGTCAAGCAGCCTCTGCGCCGATTCGACGAGGAGAAGCGCAGAGCCATAGGCGAGGAGATCCACAAGCTAATGGCGGCAGGGTTCATCAAAGAGGTATTCCATCCCGAATGGCTTGCCAACCCTGTGCTTGTGAGAAAGAAAGGGGGGAAATGGCGGATGTGTGTAGACTACACTGGTCTGAACAAAGCATGTCCGAAGGTTGCCTACCCTCTGCCTCGCATCGATCAAATCGTGGATTCCACTGTTGGGTGCGAAACCCTGTCTTTCCTTGACGCCTACTCAGGGTATCACCAAATCAGGATGAAAGAGTCCGACCAGCTTGCGACTTCTTTCATCACACCCTTCGGCATGTACTGCTATGTCACCATGCCGTTCGGCTTGAGGAATGCGGGCGCGACGTACCAGCGGTGCATGAACCATGTGTTCGGCGAGCACATTGGCCACACGGTCGAGGCCTACGTCGATGACATCGTAGTCAAGACGAGGAAAGCCTCCGACCTCCTTTCCGGACTTGAAGTGACATTCCGGTGTCTCAAGGCGAAAGGTGTCAAGCTCAATCCCGAAAAGTGTGTCTTCGGGGTGCCCCGAGGCATGCTCTTGGGGTTGATCGTCTCCGAGCGAGGCATCGAAGCCAACCCGGAGAAGATCGCAGCCATCACCAGCATGGGGCCCATCCAGGACTTGAAAGGCGTATAGAGGGTCATGGGATGTCTCGCGGCTCTGGGCCGCTTCATCTCACGCCTCAGCGAAAGAGGTCTACCCCTGTACCACCTCTTAAGGAAGGCCGAGCGCTTCACTTGGACCCCTGAGGCCGAGGAAGCCCTCGGGAACCTGAAGGCGCTCCTCACGATATCTTAGTGCCCCAGCTGCCGGAGAAGCCCTCTTGGTCTACGTCACCGCGACCACTCAGGTGGTTAGCGCCGCGATTGTGGTCGAGAGACAAGAAGAGGGGCATGCATTGCCCGTTCAGAGGCCAGTCTACTTCATCAGCGAGGTACTGTCCGAAACCAAAATCCGCTACCCACAAGTTCAGAAGCTGCTGTACGCAGTGATCCTGACACGACGGAAGTTGCGACACTACTTCGAGTCTCATCCGGTGACTGTGATGTCATCCTTCCCCCTGGGGGAGATCATCCAATGCCGAGAGGCTTCGGGTAGAATTGCGAAGTGGGCGGTGGAAATCATGGGCGAAACAATCTCGTTCGCCCCTCGGAAGGCCATCAAATCCCAGGTCTTGGCGGACTTCGTGGCTGAATGGGTCGACACCCAGCTACCAACAGCCCCGATCCAACCGGAGCTCTGGACCATGTTCTTCGATGGGTCGCTGATGAAGACAGGAGCCAGCGCGGGCCTACTCTTCGTCTCGCCCCTCAGGAAGCACCTACGCTACGTGTTACGCCTCCACTTCCCGGCGTTCAACAATGTAGCTGAGTACGAGGCCCTGTTCAATGGGTTGCGGATTGCCGTCGAGCTAGGGGTCCGACGCCTCGACGCTCGCGGTGACTCGCAGCTCGTCATCGACCAAGTCATGAAGAACTCCCACTGCCGCGACCCAAAGATGGAGGCCTACTGCGATGAGGTTCGGCGCCTGGAAGACAAGTTCTACGGGCTTGAGCTCAACCACATCGCTCGGCGCTACAACGAGACTGCGGACGAGCTAGCAAAAATAGCCTCGGGGCGAACGACGGTTCCCCCGGACATCTTCACCCGAGATCTGCATCAACCCTCCGTCAAGATCGACGACGCGCCCAAGCCCGAGGCACCCTCGGCCCAGCCCGAGGTACCCTCGGCACCTTCCGAGGCACCCTCGGCTCAGTCCGAGGCAACCTCAGCTCCGCCCGAGGCACCCTCGGTTCCCGAGGGCGAAACGCTGCGCGTCGAGGGGGAGCAAAGCGGGGTCACGCCTGATCTAAACTGGTAGACCCCATACCTGCAATATCTCCACCAAGGGGAGCTACCCCTTGACCGAGCTGAAGCTCGGCGGTTGGCGCCGCGCGCCAAGTCGTTCGTCTTGCTGGGAGAAGGGAAGGAGCTCTACCACCGTAGCCCTTCAGGCATCCTCCAGCGATGCATCTCCACCGCCGAAGGTCAGGAACTCCTCCAAGAAATACACTCGGGGGGCTTGCGGCCACCACGCAGCACCTCGAGCCCTTGTCGGAAATGCTTTCCGACAAGGTTTCTACTGGCCAACGGCGGTAGCCAACGCCACTAGAATTGTCCGCGCCTGCGAAGGGTGTCAGTTCTATGCAAGGCAGACCCACCTGCCCACTCAGGCTCTGCAGACGATACCCATCACATGGCCTTTTGCTGTGTGGGGTCTGGACCTCGTCGGCCCCTTGCAGAAGGCACCCAGGGGCTACACGCACCTGTTGGTCGCCATCGACAAATTTTCCAAGTGGATCGAAGTCCGACCCCTGAACAGCATCAGGTCCGAGCAGGCGGTGGCGTTCTTCACCAACATCATCCATCGTTTCGGGGTCCCGAACTCCATCATCACCAACAACGGCACCCAGTTCACCAGCAGAAAGTTCCTGCACTTCTGCGAGGATCACCACATCCGGGTAGACTGGGCCGCCGTAGCTCATCCCATGACGAATGGGCAAGTAGAGCGTGCCAACGGCATGATTCTGCAAGGGCTCAAGCCTCGGATCTACAACGACCTCAACAAGTTCGGCAAGCGATGGATGAAGGAACTCCCCTCGGTGGTCTGGAGCCTGAGAACGACACCGAGCCGAGCCACGGGCTTCACGCCGTTCTTTCTAGTCTATGGGGCCGAGGCCGTCTTGCCCACAGACCTGGAATACGGTTCCCCGAGGACGAGGGCCTATGACAACCAAAGCAACCAAGCTAGTCGAGAAGACTCGCTGGACCAGCTGGAAGAGGCTCGGGACAAGGCCTTACTACACTCGGCGCGGTACCAGCAGTCCATGCGACGCTACCACGCCCGAGGGGTCCAGTCCCGAGACCTCCAGGTGGGCGACCTAGTGCTTCGGCTGCGACAAGACGCCCGAGGTCGACACAAGCTCACGCCCCCCTGGGAGGGGCCGTTCGTCATCGCCAAAGTTCTAAAGCCCGGAACTTACAAGCTGGCCAACAGTCAAGGCGAGGTCTACAGCAACGCTTGGAACATCCAACAGCTACGTCGCTTCTACCCTTAAGATGTTTTCAAGTTGTTCATATACCTCGCTCCCACGCAAAGTTTAGTCATCAAGGAAGGGTCAGCCTTGCCTCGGCAAAGCCCGACCCTCCCTCGGGGGCTAAAAGGGGGGAACCCCCTCTGCGTCGAAATTTTCCTCGAAAAAAGATCTTTTCCGCCGGAATGTCTTTCGTGCTTTTCGACTACTTCGAAAGTGGATCCTGAAAACGACGGAGTACACGTAAGCAGCCAAGGATGACCGAGCCGAGGAACTCCTACGCCTCCGGGATACGGATACCTCACTCATCACCTTCTGCCATAAGTAACTCACGTTCGGATAAGTGATTCCGCGGACCGAACATGTCTTCATGTTCGGAAGCTCTTCCGCCGGAGCGATTCTTCGAGCCTTCTCGACTGCGTCGGTGAAAGAACCCCATGGACGGGAAAGAGTGCGCGTAAGCGGCAAGGCCGACCGAGCCGAGGGACTCCTACGCCTCCGGGATACGGATACCTCACTCATCACCTTCCGTGAGAAGCAACTTTCGCTCGCACAAATAGTTCTGTTACCAACAAAAAAGTCCAGATACTCGAAACAAGAGGAAGGGAGACGCGGCTTTACAATATGGAGAGGGTGTGTTTCGGCCTCGACGGCCGCAGAAAACACGCGCTACAAGATAATCCGATCGTGCAGGCTCGGATCTTGGCGGCTAAAGGGAGCGGCAGCACCCTCGGTATCGACAACACCTTTGGCGAGGTCCGACCTAGCCTCGGACGGCGACACGGTCCAAGGGTCTCCGCTCTGAAGGACAACGTCATCACCAAGCCCGGGCCATCGCCGCCGGGGTCTTCTCCAAGAATCTGGCCCGAGCAGACGGCTCGGTCGATCACCCCGGGGCCTCGGCTAGCTGTCCCCCAAGGACATCAGCCCGGCTCGAGGCCTTAGCAGGTCGATTCCGGTGTTGGTCCCGCTAACGGACGACCCGGCCAGGCTCCGGCCGACTTGGTCTTCTTTTCGAGCCAACTCCGCCTCTGTTTGCGTTGGCACCGCTACCCCTGGCCTTGGCTCATCGAAGAGCGACCGAGGGCTTTCCTCTAACTAAGCAAGGGAAGCCTCGGACAACAAGGCTGGCCGAGCCGAGGGACTCCTACGCCTCCAGGATACGGATACCTCACTCGTCGCCTTTACACGAGGCGACTCGCGCTTGGTGAAGCGGTTCAGACAACCAACAGGCGAGTCTTAGTGCTCGAAAATGAGGAAAAAGCACGGCTCCGTGCCGAAATTACATACGTGTTCAGGCCTCGACAGCCACAATGAACAAAAACACCGGCACTCAAGGTGCCATTACAAACGGAACTCCAGTTCCGACCCCACAGCAGCAGCCATGATCCCAGTACGGGCGCGGCCACCGGAAGGCTTTCATTCGCGTCCCCACTCAAGGGACGCGAAACAGACATCAAAGCCAAAGAGCCGGGGGCCGGCCCGTGGGCGGCGCCGACGGCCTCAATGGAGGGGGAGCTTCCTCCGGCTGCCACCACATCAGCACGGACGGCGGCGTCCGCCTCTCCACCAACGCCGACGGCCTGTAAGGCGCACCGGCAGGTCCTCACTCCCGTCCTCGCCGCGAAAGCGAGGAGAAGGACGGAATGTTGCATCCTAGCTGGACAGCAACAGTTCGCCTTCCCCGACATGGCTGGAGGACGCCTCCTCCGCAGAGCTAGAGGATGGTTTCCACCACCAGAAGCTGGAAGAGGAGGTGGCCAGCCAACCCACGCAGGAGGTAGAGCCCCGGCTCGCCTCGCTCTCCGCCCCAGCAAGGATGATGAACATCCTTGCTGCTGAGGGCGGAGCCAAGATCGCAGCCTAGCTTGCTCCTCCCCACCCAGAGGCTGGTAATCACCGTCTTGGGTGACCGCCGGCGAGGGGATGCAGCCAGGCTACCTGATGAAAATCCTTGAAGCCGAACGATGGCTGAAAGGTACCAACTCCCGCAGAGTTGTGTTCCTCCGACGATGAAGCAGAAAGACGGCGGATGTCCCCCATCCGGGGGCTTGGAAGGTGGAAAGACACGATGCATAAGGGAGCGCGAAGACACGGTCGCCTTCCAAGAGGGTCACCCTCCTTTTAAAGGCGACTCTCCCTACTTGCGTCCCTAGCCATTGTGGGCTGAGTCTTCTCCAACACGCTCCAAGGTCCTCCCCCACGGTGCGGGGGCTAGATCCCACGTGTCATGCAAGCCAGCCCAGGGCAGAAGAAGCCAAACCGCCGCGCGCGGTGCGTACAACCGCCCAGCGGTTACAAGTGGCTCTCCACTTTTGCCCAGACCAGCGGGCGAAAGGGCGGGCAGCCATGCAGGCGGCATGCAACCGCGCCAGGTGGGCGCACCTCTCCGACTTCCAACGCGCCCAGCTTGGAGGACCAGGCCCACGCGTCATGCAACTGGTGCGCCGGTTGCTACGTGTGAGTAACTGCACCACCACTCACGCCACTACCACGCCTCCTCGACTGCGGAGACAATACCGCGACTCAAGGCAACCCTGCAATGCCAGCCAAGCGCGACGGTCAAATGCGGTCAAAATTGGGCCGGCAGTGATGGCGGTGGCAGGCAGGCAGAAGCAGCAGTCACGTCGTCAGCCAAGCTTACGTCCCATCCGGGGGCAGCGAGAGAACCCTCTCTCACGGCGTGAAGACAACGCGCCCGTGTTCCGTTCCTCGAACGGCTCGCGCACGCGCAACGGCTGCCCCGCGAACCACTCGCCCCGTCGCATTAACTCCGCGGCAGGACAGGCGGCGCCTCTGGCAGGAGAAGCAAGCGACGCTTCGCCTTCGCCATAACGACCACGTCAAAAAAGGTACGCCGCGTCATTCGATTTCGTATCCTTTTCCTTTTTCCTCTTTCTCTCTCTTGCAACAGGGACCGGGAAAGGGGGATACCCCGGAAAGGATCCTTCCCTGTGAAGGAACCAGGCTCCGAGCCTCCCTACTGATCAGAGGTTCGAAGGCTGGCCCCTCGGAAGGGTTCAACAGCCGCCTCAGAGCACGTGGGCTCCACACCCACTACTGGTCAGAGGTTCAAAGGCTGGCCCCTCGGAAGGGTTCAACGGCCGCCTCAGGCTACTCAGGCTACGCGCCCACTACTGATCAGGGTTTCGAAGGCTGGCCCCCGAAGGGTTCACAGCCGCCTCAGACACAGAGCGAGGGATGACCATGGGTACGTTCGATACATAACCGAGGCTCGGGCTGCGCTCCCGAGGTACCCTAGGACATTTCCGAGACCAGCGGGAACGATCTTGTAACAGAATCCCATCAGAGGGAGGCATCGAGCCCTCGGACCCCGTCACCAGGGGACCGCGTCTGGCAGATCACCCGCAGGTACTTTTGGGCGCGCCTCTGGGCCCCTAGCCGACCCCTAACGAATGGGGCACGGGCGTCCGCTCGGATCACCCGCTTGCAGCTCACCGGAGACACCATGTTCGGCGCCCACCGAGGGCAACATGGCGCTCTCCCCCCCTCCTCCTTGTGGAAAGGCGACGCAGGGGCGTATATAAAGAAGTCGAGTCTGTCCCTGATCGCCCTCTCGCCCTGTGCAGAGGCTCGGGGGCTGCTCTCGCAAACCCGGCTCCGGCCAGACCGTTGACAGCGTCAACATACCAGCTCGAGAACTTGGGACCCGACCGTACACCCGGGCTACAGCCAGCTCGCATGAGGGAACGACCAGACCAGCCGAAGCATTGCGCGAGGCGTTAAGACCTCGAAGGAGTCAAACCACTCCTCCGAGGCCTCGGGGGCTACTACCGGCGGGTGCGCTCGCGCGCACCCACCGGAACAAAAATGCAACCGAGAAAGGCTGGTCCCCTTGCAAAAAAGTGCGATGAAAGCCTCCAAGCGAGTGCTAACACTCCCTTTGAGGCTCGGGGGCTACTGTCGGGGACCATAATTAGGGGTACCCTCAAGGCTCCTAATTCTCAGCTGGTAACCCCCATCAGCATAAAGCTGCAAAGGCCTGATGGGTGCGATCAAGTCAGGGATCAGTCCATTCGAAGGGCTCGATCACGCCTCGCCCGAGCCTAGCCTCGGACAAGGGCAGCCGACCCCGAAGGATCTCCGCCTCGCCTGAGGCCCCCCTCCAGCGGCGAATGCGTTCCCGGCTCGCCCGAGGCCCTGTCTTCGCCAAGAAGCAACCCCGACCAAATCGCAGGAGCGTTTAATGCAAAGGTAGCCTGACACCTTTATCCTGACGCGCGCCCCTCAGCTGACAGAGCCGAAGTGACCGCCGTCACTTCGCCGCTCCACTAACCAGTCTGATAAAGAGACAGCGCCGCCTGCGCCACTCCGACTGCGGTGCCACTTGACAGAGTGAGGCTGACAGGCAGTCAGGCCCGGCCGCACACCATAGGAAGCTCCGCCCGACCCAGGGCTCAGACTCGGGCTAAGCCCCGGAAGACGGCGAACTCCGCTCCGCCCGACCAAGGGCTCGGACTCGGGCTAAGCCCAGGAAGACGGCGAACTCCGCTCCGCCCGACCCAGGGCTCGGACTCGGGCTAAGCCCCGGAAGACGGCGAACTCCGCTCCGCCCGACCCAGGGCTCGGACTCGGGCTAAGCCCCGGAAGACGACGAACTCCGCTCCGCCCGACCCAGGGCTCGGACTCGGGCTAAGCCCCGGAAGACGGCGAACTCCGCTCCGCCCGACCCAGGGCTCGGACTCGGGCTCAGCAGACGACGAACTCCGCCTCGCCCGACCCGGGGGCTCGGACTCAGCCTCAGCCACGGAAGACGGACTCGACCTCGACCGCGGAGGAGCATCCACATCGCCCAACCCAGGGCGCGGACCGGCCACATCAACAGGAGGCGCCATCATTACCCTACTCCAAGCTGACTCAGGCTACGAGGAACAAGACCGGCGTCCCATCTGGCTCACTCCGCCAGATAGGCGATGATGGCGTCCCGCACGCTCCCTGACGATGGCGACTCTCGGCCCCCTTACGGAAGCAAGAGGACGTCAGCAAGAACTCGACGGCCCCGACAGCTGTCCCGCCACCAGACTCCGGCGCTCCTCCGACGGCCACGACATCACACGAACCGGGCGCCAAAATCTCTCCGGCCGCCACGATGGCGTGTACTTAGGGCACTAGCTCTCCTCCGCTAGACACGTAGCACTCTGCTACACCCCCCCATTGTACATCTGGATCCTCTCCTTATGCCTATAAAAGGAAGGACCAGGGCCCTCTTAGAGAGGGTCGGCCGCGCGGGAACGAAGACGAGACGGGCGCTCGCGCGAGGCCGCTCGCTCCTTCCCCCGTGTGGACGCTTGTAACCCCCTACTGCAAGCGCACCCGACCTGGGCGCGGGACGAACATGAAGGCCGCAGGATTTCCACCTCTCTCACGACCCATCTCCTGCCTCCTCGCTTTCCCCCCTTCACGCTCGGCCTCGCGTCGACCCATCTGGGCTAGGGCACGCGGCGACACTTCACTCGTCGGCTCTAGGACCCCCCGGTCTCGAAACGCCGACAATTATTGTATATTCCATTTGCATGTTTGATGTGATGTTAATTTATGCTATGCTATGTATGTATTGTGTTGATACGAGTAGACGAGCAAGCCACTGTGGAATCGGAGGTTCAGCAAGTAGAGACTGCTGAGCAGGAGCTCGTTGAAGGCAAGTTGTGCCTTTGATCACTTCTTTTACCCATTCATGTTCTTATTAATCATAATGATCTGCATAGGTTAATTTTGATGGGACCCAATAGGATACCCTAGATTTGACTATCTTTATACCTTGCTTCACCACTAGTTTTACTACTAAACTTTTGGGTAGTACATGCTATTGCTTTATGTGACTTTGGGGTGTAGAGATATTCATCACTCATTTTTATACTTGTTATTATCTGTTCATTATTTTCTGTTCATGATAAGATCATGATGATAATGGGAACATGGAGAACCACCCGGGAAAACAGTGCTACCACAAGGGTTTAATGGGACGCCTGTTGGGGCTATGCTTCGTCGCGCCGAAGGTCTTGTAGGAAGAAGCAGCTTCGGCTGAAGCTGTCCGCAGGAGATGACCGAAGGTTCCTCTTTATGAAGCTTCGGTATTACAAACCGACTTAAAGATAGAATGACCTTTTAGTCCATAAAGGTCTGAGTCAATATTGTAAACTTTTATGAGGGGCATAATTGTAATCCTTCACAGGCTGTGTCCTGTGTCTATAAATAGATGAACAGTACTCCCGTACTGTTCACGCTGACTTGTACTCGCTCGTGCGTTACACTTGTATTTTCTGCCTTCTATCAAACCGAAGGTACAAATCTAATTCAATATTGTTCTTATTCTTCCATGATTATATGATAAGAACACGTAATAATGTTATGTGATAATTCATGTTATTCTTTCATGTTTCATATGCTTCTCCTTTTATCAATATGAACTGTGATGATGAAGGTATGTCCTTCTTGACCTCCGTCTGAAGATCGTTATACCCTAAGGGAAATAACGCTTCGAAGGACGAAGGACATTAACCATTAACTTCTTTCTATGTTGCCTTGTTCTTAATTCATAGCGTTTGAGAACAAGTCCCCAACATTGGCGCCCACCTCCGGTGAACTCACTTCCACTTTTTTGAGCTGATGGCTTCGTTCAACGATCAAGCTGGAGCTGCTTCGGCTCCGAAGCTGCTACTCCCGATAACAGGCGGCTCATGTTCAGAGCCAGCCAACAAGAAACAGAAGAAGGAAGCACAGAGAAGGGTACAGCATGTTGGGGTGCAAGGACCCTTCATCAAGTCGAGATGGTCTCACATTCCTATTACCTTCTCCCAAGAGGACCTTCAACTCAAGGATTACCCACACAACGATGCCATGGTTATCTCTTGTGTTATCAAAGGATTTCTGGTCCACAATGTCTTGGTTGATACAGGCAGTGCAGCTGATATCATATTTGCTAAGGCCTTCAGGCAAATGCAAGAGCCAGAAGATAAGATTCATGATGCTACGCACCCTCTCTGTGGCTTCGGAGGAAGACAGATTGTAGCGCTGGGCAAGATCACCATGTCAGTGACCTTCGGGTTCATCAACAACACTAGAACTGAGCAAGTTGTGTTTGACATTGTTGACATGGAATACCCTTACAATGCAATTATTGGTCGTGGCACCCTCAATGCTTTCGAAGCAATTCTTCATCCTGCCTATCTTTGCATGAAGATACCTTCGGATCAAGGACCCATCGCTATTCATGGAAGTCAGGAAGCTGCCAGAAGGGCCGAAGGAAACTGGACTGACTCAAAAGCAATCCATAACATAGATGGAGCTGAAGTTTGTGAACAGTACAAATTCAGAAGGGAGAAAGCAGCTTCAGCAGATCAGCCGAAGCCCATGCTTTTATGTGAGGACATAGCAGAGCAGAAGGTGCTGTTGGGCTCTCAATTATCCGAAGAGCAGGAGAAAACCTTGATAAGGTTTTTGTTCAACAACAAAGATGTTTTTGCATGGTCAGCTAATGACCTCTGCGGAGTAAATAGGGATGTTATTGAACACTCGCTCAATGTTGACCCATCCTTCAGACCCAGAAAGCAGAGGCTTCGGAAAATGTCTGATGATAAGGCTGAAGGTGCTCATAATGAAGTCAAAAGACTCCTCAGTGCAGGAGTTATCAGAGAAGTAAAGTACCCAGAATGGCTAGCTAACACTGTTATGGTAAAAAAGGCCAATGGCAAGTGGCGAATGTGTATCGATTTTACAGATCTCAACAAGGCTTGTCCGAAGGACGAATTCCCATTGCCAAGGATAGACTCTTTAGTTGATGCAGCAGCTTCTTCAGAGCTCATGAGTCTGCTAGACTGTTACTCAGGCTATCACCAAATCTGGATGAAGAAGGAAGATGAGCCGAAGACTAGCTTCATAACCCCAAGTGGCACATATTGCTATCTTCGGATGCCTGAGGGGCTCAAAAACGCTGGAGGAAGTTTCAGCAGAATGACTGCGAAGGTTCTCCAGTCTCAGATAGGCAGAAATGTGCTAACTTATGTTGATGACATCATTGTAAAAAGCACGAAACAAGAAAATCATATTGCTGATTTGCAGGAGACCTTCGCCAGTTTCAGACAAGCTGGCTTAAAGTTGAATCCAGAAAAATATGTCTTCGGAGTAAAGAAGGGGAAATTTCTTGGATGCTTGGTTTCAACAAAGGGAATTGAAGCTAATCCAAGTAAAATTGAAGCTATACTTCGAATGGAGCCACCAACTACAAGAAAGGGGGCCCAAAGATTGACAGGGAGGCTGGCATCTCTCAATAGATTCATATCCAGATCAGCAGAAAGAAATTTACCATTCTTCGAAGTGCTGAAATCAGCCGAAGTCTTTCAATGGGGATCAAGCCAACAAAAAGCCTTTGAAGAACTGAAGCAATATTTGATAGATTTAACAACATTAACTCCACCAACGCCAGGGGCTCCTTTGTTGTTATACGTGGCAGCTTCGCACTCAGCGGTAAGTGCAGCACTTGTCCAGGAGAAGCTTGATGGCCAAGTCAAGAAGCAGGTTCCAGTGTATTTTGTATCTGAAGTTCTTAGTGTATCAAAGAAAAACTATACAGAATTGGAGAAGGTATTATATGCTGTTTTGATGGCATCCAGGAAGCTTCGGCATTATTTTCAAGCATACAATATTGTTGTTCCTTCTTCGCAGCCGTTGAAGGATATTATGAGAAATAGAGAAGCTACTGGACGGATTGGAAAATGGGCTGCAGAGCTCAATGAATTTTGCATTGATTATGTGCATAGATCCTCGATCCAGTCTCAAGCGTTGGCAGATTTCATCGCCGATTGGACGCCAGGGGCTCAGGATGAAGAAACAAATAAAGATGCCGAAGTGTGGACAGTGTTTTGCGATGGGTCTTGGGGAACCTTCGGAGCAGGAGCAGCCGCTGTGTTGGTCTCACCATCCAAAGTTAAAACTTGTTATGCGGCAAGACTCGATTTTAGCTGTACAAACAATATTACTGAGTACAAAGCCCTCCTTTTGGGCCTTCGGAAATTAAAAGCAATGGGAATCAGAAGGGCCATCCTTAAAACTGATTCCCAGGTTGTTTTGGGTCATATCGACAAGAGTTGCAAGGCTAAAGATCCGAAGCTTGAAAAATATCTAGACACGGTCCGAAGAATCGAAGCTTCCTTCGAAGGATTTTCTGTCAAAAATATCTCTCGAGGGCAAAATGAGCATGCTGATTTGCTAGCTAAGTCAGCAGCACAGGGGCTGCCTTTACCTTCGGATGTGTTCTTCGAAACAATAAAGGCACCTTCAGTGGAACTCCTTGAAAGAGCAGTCCTCAATATATCTCCTGTTTATAGCGAAGATTGGAGAACTGAGATCATCTCTTACCTTCAGGGTAAGTTCCTTTCAGATGACGAAGCTTATAACAGGAGGATAGAAGCAAGAGCTCGTCCATATGTCATGATAGAAGGGGAGTTGTACAAGCATGGAGTTTGCGCTCCGCTACTCAAGTGTTTATCTAGAACCGAAGGTATAGAGTTGATGAAAGAAATACATGCAGGCCTGTGTGGATCTCACATTGGATCTAGGCCGTTACTTGGAAAAGTTTTCCGCCAAGGGTTTTATTGGCCGAAGGCAGCTTCGGATGCAGCGGAATTAGTTCAAAAGTGCGAAGGTTGTCAGAAATGTGCAAGAGATCAAAAACAACCTTCGTCTTTAACATAGCTCATACAACCCATCTGGCCATTGCAAAGGTGGGGCCTTGACTTGTTAGGTCCATTGCCACCGGCTCAAGGGAATTTAAGATATGTTGTAGTGGCTGTGGAATATTTTCTAAATGGATTGAGGCAAAGCCATTAGCCACAATGACTTCGGCCACTGTCCAAAAGTTTTTCTGGCAGAATATTGTTTGTCGTTTCGGGGTACCAAAGGCCATCACTGTAGATAATGGAACATAATTCGACTCCGAAGCTTTCAGAGATTTCTGTGATCAAATTGGTACGAAGATCCATTTTGCATCAGTCAGGCATCCGGAGTCAAATGGGCTCGTTGAAAGAGCCAACGGCATTATAATGACAGAAATAATGAAGTTAATCTTCAATCAACCCAGGGGAAAGTGGCCAGATCAGTTAACAAAAGTGGTGTGGAGCCACAATACAACAACATCAAGGTCTACAGGCTTTACTCCATTCAAGTTATTATTCGGTGACGATGCAATAACTCCGGAAGAAGCTAAAACTGGATCAATAAGAGTAGTAGCTTCCACAGAATCAGGTCCTGAAGATGCTTGTTTTGTGGAAAAAGATGCTTTAGAAGGGATCAGGCTTCAAGCTGTGGAGAATATCAATAAATACCAAGCCGAAACAGTCAAATGGCGAGATAGAAAAGTTCGGCTAAAGAATATTGAGCCAGGACACTTGGTGCTTCGGAGAGTGGCCAACCCAGACACAGTGGGCAAGTTACAGTTGAAATGGGAGGGACCTTTCTTAGTAGCATCTTCGTCAAGACCTGGTTCGTACAGATTGAAGGACATGGACGGCAACGACATTCCTAGATCTTGGAATGCGGATGAGCTTCGGCGATATTATGTGTAACTTGATGTAACTTTTCATGTCTTTTCTTTTTCATGGCACCCTTTTCCTTTCTAAAGGGGGAGAAAGGTTTTTAATGGGGCCACCATATGTAATTTCCTTTTTTAGTTCTATAAGAGCAAAATCCCCCAAGGAATGTAAATGTAAAAGCTGAGAACGCACCATAGAGTGCCGAAAACTAAAAAAAAAGGGCGAAGAAGCTCCAAAGTCGTTCCTAAGGGAATGCAGAGCTTACAGCGAAAAGTCAACGCTGATTCCGCCGAAAGTAAAAGGCGAAGAAGCTCCAAAGTCGTTCCTAAGGGAATGCAGAGCTTACAGCGAAAAGTCAACGCTGATTCCGCCGAAAGTAAAAGGCGAAGAAGCTCCAAAGTCGTTCCTAAGGGAATGCAGAGCTGATGTGTGATTGTTTCTAAGGAAATAATGGCTGAGGGTATGGCTTCGGATATGTGTTTGGACATTCATTCGCACATCACATTACATCATAGCATTTGCATTCATAAACATTCATTCAGGCATATGTAGGATAATCATCATCATGGCATAAGTGGTTGCTTCGGCATAAGAGAAGAGCTTCTTCGCGTACAAAAAGCAGAGCTTCGGAAGAAAGGGAAATGTTGTTTTCTATGCTTCGCTGTGTACGAAAAGAAGGGAAGGTGTTTTTTCACCTTCGGCTCAAAAAAGAAAATTTCGTCCACAACAAAGCACTTCACATACATTAATAGAAGGGTAAGAGCATAATACAAGGTATGAACAGAACTCATTAAAGACAAGTTTAGTTACATTTACACAAGTTATCTCAAAAGTTTCCTGAGTCTGTCTACAGTTTACTCCTACTTAATCTTCGATGGATTTTAGCTTCGGCGTCACTCTTTTTAATCATCGACTTCGGCTTCGTCATCCTACATGAATTAAGTAGTTATAAATCAAAATCGAACTTGAAGGAAGAGGTAAGCGCAAGGTAAGATTTCTTACTGGTTCAAGATGACTCCGAGCTTCATTTCCAGCCTTTTCTCGCCCGCCTTTTGTCCATATCATTTTTATAAATCTGTTGGAAATACTTCGGGCGAGATCAGGGATGTCATCTAGGATCGATGGTGATAAAGTGAAGTTGGGCCTATTGACAATCTTTCCATGGTCGCAGCCAGCTTTTAGGAAAGCTGCAGCAGTGCCCCGAGAAGCTACCCAGGCACAGAAATCACCATGCCCAGCTATAACTTCGTCGAGCTCGTCAATTTCACCCTCAATATGTTCGAAGCTCTTCGGCAAATCTTCAGCTGAGGGGGTGAATTTCTCACTGCTGGCTCCCACTGAGTGAAAAATTTTTCTTAGTCGTTGAATGCATTTGTTGCTAAATTCCAAACATTTTTCTTGAAGGTCCGCCAATAGTTTTTTCAAATCTGAATTTTGTTGAGCTTCGGCTTCAAGTTTTGCCTTAAGTTCTTGCTTTTCTTGTTCAAACTGCTTAGATTGGCAAAGAAGCTTCGTGTTCAGTTCTGTTATTTTTGCTTCGGCTTCCGCCAATGAACCTTCAGTTGCCTGGAGCTCAAAGTTTTTCTTCTCAATGTCAGCTGATTGCTCCTTTATTTTGTTTTCTAAATTTTCAATTATAACTTCGTGTTTCTTGTCTTCAAAATCTTGCTGCATTTTCAAGGCCTTGCTCAACAGCATACTCTGCACGAAAACAACCTTCGTTAGATATGTTTTCATTATTAAAAACAATAAAAGTCAAGGGAATAGTAGTTCACCTTGAAATTGGAATAAAATAAACTACCAACGATATGTTGTCGTCGGTAGCGGCTAATGTCCATTTCCAGCTTCGGAAAACCAATACTCTTTGACAGAGTACTGATAACTTTGGCTCCAGTTTGGTTTCGGATACAATCTAATTTTTCATCATCAATACCTCCGAAGAGGAGTGCTCCTGGTTTGTACCCGCAAGATTTGGCATACTCTTTAAGCTCTTCTATTTCGGGTTTTGACAATTTTTCTCCAACTAAATTTTGAAACATGAAGGCTTCGTTCTCTAAAGCTTCGTCAGCAATTTCCTTTCCTTTCCCCGACGCTGCGGCCTCGGCCTCTTCGGTGGCAGCGGTAGCTTCTTCTGTGGCCATGTCTAGCAGTATTTTGTCGATGTGTTCGATTGTACTTTCCAGGTTCACATCTTCAGTTGAGGCAGCTTCGGCAGCTGCAACCTCCGAAGGTGTGATTTCAATATTTGTTCTTTCCTCAGCCGCCGGTGTCTTCTGAGCCAAAGCCCTTGGTGGTGTCTTGTCAATAACCTCTGTCACAGTGATAATTCTTTGCCTCTTTATTTTAGTCGTCTTCTTCGTTTTTTCGGGCTCCTTTTCCTTCTGAAAAAACTTTGTCAGTTGAGGCCCCAATGGACTTAGCTTTGCAGGCAGGGATTCAGTCATTACCTTCAAAATTTCCTCCACGTCAGTGGCAGAGGGTGATGCGGGGGTTTCTTCTTCGTCAGATATTTTTTGCTTCGGAGAAGACGCTTTCCTCTTCTTCGGAATTCTCTTCTTTGATGGTTCTTTCTCATCTTCATTTAAGGCTTCAGTTGTCCTTTTCCTTTTCTGGCCCCCGGCACCTTTGTTCAGATTTTCATAGTCAGGGTATTCAAAACCCAGGGCGTCCAGCACTCGATTCAATCTTCGCTTTGGACGGGTGCCGAAGGCCGCAGTCATCAATTGATCTTCTTTTTTGGAATAATTGCCAAGTATTTCATTGCACATCACTTCAATTGTATCCAGCCATTCTTGCAAGGTGTTTTAAAGTATTTCTTAAACTTGAAATAGTAAGGTAAACGCACAAGTTCACCTTCTTTCTTCTCCCCCTCTAGCTTCGACATTTCCCATTCTTTTAAAGTAGGAAAAACCCTGAAGGCCAAGAACTCCTGAACCAGGTCTCTTGTACTGATATGCTCTGCAATAATTCTAAATTCATCCATTGCCTGTTGTGTTGGACCTTCTGGTGTCATGTTGCAGCGAGGTCGGGTTTCTCCGAAGATCAGTTCGAGTGGACTTTGCACAAGCTTCTCCTTGTCGTCATCAACCTTGACATAGAACCATTCTGATTTCCAGCCTGCCGGCCATTTGCTTCGGTAGCTGATTACAGGAAACTTTGTGGTTTTCCGATAAGCAAAATTATAGCAACCAAAATTGTCATGCAATCCATCTTTTCTAGCCTTCGTCTGATAGTGCAGTTCGTGAACTCGACAAAAACTGTCTGCAAACGGCTCCACCGCTTGGCTTCGGAGGGCCCAGATATAAACGCTAAGCCTAACGATAGCGTTAGGAGTTAACTGATGAAAGTAGATACCAAACCTCTTCAGTACCTCTGCAATAATCTCATGTAGGGGGAATCTTAACCCAGCCTTTAGAAAACTCTTGAAAATGACAATTTCATCCTTCTCCGGCTTTGGGGTAGTTTCTTCTCCCCCGAAGCGTAACAGCTTCTTCTGATTCTCATTGAAAAAGCCCGACTTTACCATTTTGGAGAGATCAGCCTTCGAAACAGTAGACTTTCCGAAGTCCAAATGGCTGGGCTTACTGGGCATGGCAATACGATAATCATCTTTGGGATCAGTTTCTTCAACGTTCTCTTCTTCTGCTTCGGCAGTTGCTTGTTCTGCTTCAACAGTGGGGGTTCCTTCCAAAGTTACCAGTCCGGAACGTTGCATTGCTTCGGAGATGGGAACAGTCTCTGAATCTTCAACTTCGCCCCCCTCACGCTCAACCCTAGCGGTAGATCGCACTCTGACCATTTAATTCTGAGTTTGTGGAAATTAAATACTTTTTTCTTCCGAAGTCTTTCCTTCTGACGAAGCAGGCTTCAAGTTGGAGCTTCGTTCGATTCCGAGAGTCAAGCTTCGGCGATGGTTAAAAATTTCGGCAGCAAAACAGTGCAAGTAGCAATGAATGCTGTGGTAACTTCACATCTACTTGTCTGTTTATATAGTGTTGCAGGTAAGAAGGCGAAACGCCAGGATTTTTACACCAGGCGGACAGCCGCTTGCATTCGCTGCGCGGTGGACCGCAGAGACCAAACAGTAACTCTGCAAGGTGGGACCGCTACGCGCTCGAAAACTGAATCGTTTCTCGACAACGAGCTCAGGGAAGGTGTTTTTTGGACCTTCGGCTTCCCGAAGCTTAAGAGACTTTTTTCACGGATCAAGCTCGTTACGAAAAACGATCTAGCGCCGCGAAAGGGGCTACTGTTGGGGCTATGCTTCGTCGCGCCAAAGGTCTTGTAGGAAGAAGCAGCTTCGGCTGAAGCTGTCCGCAGGAGATGACCGAAGGTTCCTCTTTATGAAGCTTCGGTATTACAAACCGACTTAAAGATAGAATGACCTTTTAGTCCATAAAGGTCTGAGTCAATATTGTAAACTTTTATGAGGGGCATAATTGTAATCCTTCACAGGCTGTGTCCTGTGTCTATAAATAGATGAACAGTACTCCCGTACTGTTCACGCTGACTTGTACTCGCTCGTGCGTTACACTTGTATTTTCTGCCTTCTATCAAACCGAAGGTACAAATCTAATTCAATATTGTTCTTATTCTTCCATGATTATATGATAAGAACACGTAATAATGTTATGTGATAATTCATGTTATTCTTTCATGTTTCATATGCTTCTCCTTTTATCAATATGAACTGTGATGATGAAGGTATGTCCTTCTTGACCTCCGTCTGAAGATCGTTATACCCTAAGGGAAATAACGCTTCGAAGGACGAAGGACATTAACCATTAACTTCTTTCTATGTTGCCTTGTTCTTAATTCATAGCGTTTGAGAACAAGTCCCCAACAACGCCCTTGGCTGATTAACTAGGAAAGCTAGTGGATGGCTACCTTACCCGAAAGGGGCAAGGGCAGTAGGGGAGTGGTCAGTGTAGGGAGGTCCTTGGGTTGATTTTGCTGCGATGGCGGTCAGGCGAGGGATTCTTGCACTGGAGCTTCCTATAAACTGTAGCGGGTAGTCTAAAGCTAGTGGAACTTTGTAAAGGCCTCGTAGTGGTACCCTGCCTCGCTTCCTTGGTAGAGGTGTATGGGGTCTGATCAACTCCGTGGCAAATGGGTACACGACTTGTGGGTAAAGATGCGCAACCTCTGCAGAGTGTAAAACTGGTATACTAGCCGTGCTCACGGTCATGAGCGGCTCAGACACTCACATGATTAATCTATGGAACTTAAACTTAACCTGTCATTTCATTGCATTTGGGATTATTTTACTATTACCTTTATTTATTATTACTATGGATTGTTATTCACTTACACTTAGTAACTGCTAATAAAATTTTGACCAACTTATAAAAGCAATGCTCAGCTTCAGCCTTTATTTCATTGATCAGCCTTACACTTCATGAACCCCCCACCTTTGGTGAGTTCATGCCACATTATTCCCCACGACTTGTTGAGCTATGAACGTATGTGAGCTCACTCTTGTTGTCTCACACCCCCCCACAGGAGAAGAACAGGTGGTCGAGGAGGAGCCGCCTAACACCGAGGCTTTCGACTTGATCTAGGTGGCGTTTCTCAGTTGACATTAGCGCCGACGATCCTTAGTTCGTTTTATATTTATTCTTTAATTTTATAATAAGTCTTCCGCTATATAATAAATACTCTGATGTTTTATGACATTTATCTCTATACACTCTGTTATTATATATGTTGTCTTCCTTGGCGCATGTATGAGATGCACCCGGCTTTGTTTTCTTAAAACCAGGTGTTACAAAGCTCGAGAGCGAGCTCAATGGATACAGGGTGCGGAAACCCTACCCATTATACCCTTCCTAGGAGTACTCCACAAAACAAAAACTTTAACTTACAAGTCAAATTTGTGTTTCATGAAAATTAGCATCAGTTGATGACATACTCCATACATCCTAAAATAATTGTCGTTCTTGAGGAGTCAATCATTTTTAACTTTGACGAAATATATATTAATGTTTGTAATATATTAGTATCATTAGATAGATGTTTGAATCTATTTTTAGGAAATTATTGACACGTTTGTGATGTGTATGGGTGGCCTAGGGTAGTGGGTTGTGGAGCAAGACAGAGGCTAGTCGATATTTTGCAAGGTTTAGGAGAAACACTATGTTTATATCCACAGTCAGCAAAATTGTGTAACTTAATCGATTGTAGATAATGGATGTTAGAAATAAGGATGCAATATATGTGGCTAATGTTCAATTATGTTGTATTCCATTCTTGTATAAACTTGCTAGCTACTATTTGCATCCTAGCCGTTGTACACATTTTTATGTTTTTTTGTACAGTGCACTTGCATCCGTTCCTATTTCGCCTCTCTCACCTGTTTTTTTTCATGCTATGTACGATTGAACACAATGACAAACAAACAAAAGTGCATTATCCGGTTGTCGAACATTTTGTAACTAGTGAGAGAATTAAAAGTTGGAGCAGCTTGTCGAAATTTGGCAAATGAGAGGAGCAGGCAGCAGCCGGTTTTGGTCACGTCTGCCTCCCGCGCGATTGCAGTCTCATGGTCAAGGTCAACCGTGCCGATATGGGTGTCCCTGACTCCCTGTTCCTCCGACCTCCATTCGCGATTAAACAAAGCAGCGTCAGCTTCTATTATAAGTAGCGGGAAGAGAGATTGATACCTTCCGAACTCCCTCTCCCTCGTAGCCCCAAGTGGCCAGCTAATTTTAGCCGAGGCTCCAACTCCAAGGCAACGGACGCACAGAGGATCAGGAAGGAAGAAGGGGTCGCAGCCACAAGGGTGCTTTCCAAATCCACGGCTAGCTTACGCTTACGGAAAGATCATAGGGGCTTACTCGGAGCAAGGAGGCGCCTGTTTGCAACGACGAACGCGAGATTAGAGGGAGAAACCAAACGCCGCAGGGGATGAAGTCGCCGTTGCGCAGGCTCAGGGGTTTCGGCCACCACCACCCCAAGGAGCGGAGGGGGCACCAGCCGCCGCCGGCCAAGCTCGACGAGCTCGTCTGCGCCGCCCATGTTCGTACCATTCATTCCCCACCTCCACCCTTTTTTTCCCTATTGGAATTTCTACCGGGCGATTGGGATTCCACGGCCTATTTTTGTGTGCCGTTCACTATCTAGTTTTTGTAATAGAAGCGCGGTGGAAAGAAGGTGGAAAGGTAGAACACGGAGACCCATCTAGTTTTGATTACAAAACCTGCATTTCATGCTACCTCAAACTATCTAGCTAGTTTTGTAGCACCAAGATATTGTCCCAACTGCATTTTGATTACAAAAACTGCATTTCATACGTAGATTTTGCCGAGGAAAGAAGGTGTTGAACACTAAAAATTGTAGCACTGATACTATCAGACGGTCCGTGGGTGGTAGGCAAGCACAGACAAGTCCGTGTCTGGCGAGGGATGGTAATAGATTACAATCAAAATGTTGCTTCACAATAAGCTATGATCTTTAATTAATTTTAATTCAAAAATTAATAGGAATAGAGCTCGTTCCTAATTCGATTCGATCCTTAAATTTTATAATGTAAAATCTAAAGTCCATTATCACCCTTAGGTCGGGCTTGGTACTTCGGACCGTTCAAGATCTGAATTCAAGCGAGAGTCCTGATTTGTTGTGATATCCTTCCTATTTTTTGTGATATTTTGTTCGACTTCTCTCAGACCTCCTCGCTACGAATATAAAGGGGTATGGCCGATTGATGCACACACAATCTAATCAAACCAATATATTTACATTACTTACCTTCATGCTTTAGATCTTGATATAGCGTAGCTTTAGTTATAGTTCACCAATCTCAATTTTCACCTCTGTTTGGCTCTATATTGTCTAAAGGCGCTTTGTGTGGTCTGTCGATCCCGAAACAACCCTATGATATCTGCTCCATGACGGAGTCACTCTCGAGAGATGAGATCTAGGTTTACCGAGACCTCTGTGCGCGCCACGGATGGTCCGGCGCCCTACCACGGACCTTCCGACACCATGTGAAGTCGAGCTCAAGGTCCTACACGTCGCATGAAGACTCTAGGGTTCGTTAGTATTTGGTCCAAAAAATGCCAACAGAAAGGATGCGGGCATGTCTGGGTAGTGGAGAGGAGGAATGGCCGGGAAAGAAGAAACACTCGTGAAGAAGGAAAATAAAAAAATTGAATGTAACCAGCGGTACGGTGAGGAATTTTGTCCAGCTACGTACATCAAACATAGTTTGATAGAGCACTCTTGAAAAACTTTACCAAAACGATGAATCTAGCCGCTAGATTCACTATTTCGTTGGATATAGTAAATTTAAACAGTTTGCCTAGTTTTTTAATTTGTGCAAGAAAAATATAATTAATCTGTATTTGTTGGAGTTGTTCCAAATGTACCTGGCCTTTTGGGGCTTGTTCTCGCTGGTCAAAGTCTTCACGAGGAAACGTCCATCCGAGAAAGTTGCTGTAGAAACATATCAGCCATCTAACGTGATCTTGACCGGGGAGGAGAGGAATGGCTTATATATTATTTGGATAATACATATCAACAAGGGTGTTTAATTTCCGTCGTATGAACGCTTTGCTATGCCACACGACGCATTTGCTCCGACGCTATGCTCTTTGGACTTGTGACCGTAACGATGCAGAATATATAATAAATGTCTAGTGCTTGCTCATTCATATAGGATTGAGACGGATGTTTACCAAATCTTACATTCTGAACGTATCACTCCTAAAGATTGGGATCATAGACAGTTTGTTGCTAGCACGAAGCTAAAATGAGCAAGTGTCTGTACGCTGTTAAATATAAAACACAAAGATATGTATGATGTGTTGGCTAGGTGAGTGTGAATGTGGGTTTAAAACCAACAATCATGGTTTGAATCCTCATTTATACATAATTTTAATATTTTTACTATTTAAATGAGAAACTGTAGAAACAAGAATACCGGTGCTTTAATATAGTAGAGAAACGAGGTCAAGAGGTGGACAACTAATCATCCTTTTGTCGGTTGTTCGTTACTGACTCTGAAGTAGGGCTCTCAACTTCTCTGCAGGAGGTGGAAGACATGAGAAACTGCTATGATGGCTTGATTTCAGCTGCAGCCGCTACAACAAATAGTGTATATGGTACTGATGACGGCCTTATTTCAGATGTTAAATTACTTGCAATATCATTATTCAGTTGTATCCATGTTTGTAACCGAGTGCTTGTTGGCCAATGCAGAGTTTTCTGAGGCTCTTGAAGAACTGGGAGGCTGCTTTCTCGCAAAAACTGCACTAAATGGTGATGACGATGATAGTGGTAAGCACATGCAAATTTACGGTGTAAAACATATACTCCCTCCGTCCTAAAATAGTAGTCGTTTTATCTCTTGATTTTTATGTCCACGTTCATATGAATGATTATGAACCTAGACATGACGAGGACATCCTCCACTATTACCCGTTGGCAAAGACGTAATTAGCTCAGTTGACCCAATTGCGTAATTGGCCAGTTAGCTCAATTGTAGTTGGACGGCGACCGTGTGAGCCTCAGAATTATACCACCTCGCTTAACTTGGGAGGAGTAAGTCACTTTAAAAGGGAGAGCCATCCTTCCCCCATTGGACTAGTTTTTTTGGACGATTCAGCCTTTCTCTGAGTTGGGTGTGCTTAATGAACTGTTGGGCTTCGGGCAACCCTAATTTGTTGGACCTCGACCAGTCTCACCTGGGCTGGATGTATCAACATATATATAGTATAGTTACATTAATTATTGTATGAATCTAGTAAAAAGACAAAACGAATTTTAATTTGGTACGGAGGGAGTATATGCTAAGCTGTTAGAGGTATATTTTTAGAAGCATAACTTGCTAAGCTGTCATGGAAATTTACTGAATAAGACAAACTTTTTATGCATTCCGAATAAGTATTCATATAAAACTACACTACAAGTTCTTTCTCTTGAATATAACGTAAGATGATGGTGCCATTTCTAGGTGCACCCTTTGTCATATTTGGACCAAAATAATCAAATCTTTATGCAGTTAGTTTTATTATGTTTCATGTTCATGATACAACTTCGTTTTTTTAGCCTGAATTTCCAGTTGAGATCCCATAATCTATTTGTTATGGTGTTTATCCATGGAGTTACTGCTACCATCCATCCTTTTTTCAATGACTTTTTGGCATGCGTGTCAAAACTCTCTAAAATCTGGGAACAAATATTCTTGAAAATCATGTTTCATATTTTCCAAACTATACTTTTTAAATTGTCTTAATGTGAAAATCATAAAAGGAAATTGTGTCTGGGGAAAATGAAACGTACTTCTATTATTTTTTCTCTTTTTTTTTTGAACGAAAATGGCATGAGCTCTACCCATCATTTAAGGGGAAAGAGTTTAGAGAGTACAAACCTTAGTAACCGGGAACTGGGAACGTGGCCACGTTCCTCGTTCCGGGAACGTTCGTTCCGTTCCGGGAACGTGGGAACAATCTCGTTACCGTAGTGTTAAAACCTAGTTTTAGTAGCGTACCATGTACCACGTTCCCGTTCCTCGATCCCATCGATCCGGGAACCTAGTTACTAAGGTACAAACAACGGTCTGAGACCGGACAAGCCACACCCGAGCACACTCAAAGGGAGGCTAAGCCCCACACCCTAAATCCTCCAGGCTAGCCGGAAGCAGCTACATGAAAATTACATGGGAAGCAAAGCCCGCCTAGATTGTGAAACATCTTCTTTAATTCTTAAGGCGACTTGGATCGAGGGAAGGGCGACGCTTTCGAAAATCTTGCGATTCGTCTTCTTCCAGAGGTTCCGCATTGTTTAAATCACGATTCCATTGAAGGCGTGTTTCTGATTTTTTGGTAGTGGGGGAGTCGCAGCTTCCCACCACTCCCGAATGTTGGTGGCGGAAGCAAGGTCAGACTGGGCAGGGAGGATTACACCTTCCCAAGCCAGGATTTGTCTCCACACCGCACGGGCGAAAGGACAATGTAGACACAGGTGAATACCAGTCTCAAGGGTTCCGTTGCAGAAGGCACAAGACGGCTGATGAGGCCACCCACGGGTGGCGAGATTGTTGGCTGCGAGGAGTTTTTCCTGCAGGAGAATCCAAGCAAAAATTTTGCATTTTGGTTCTGCGCGTGCCTTCCAGACAAGGTTAGCATTAAGGTGACTGTACGAGCCAATGAACTGTGCTCTGTAGGCCGATTTAACTGAGAAGATACCATCAGGAGACCGATTCCAGGCAATGGTATCCGGTGAGTCAGGTTATAGCTGGAAATCCCAGAGTCTAGTCCAAAGAGAGACAAACTCCACAATCTGAACAGTGGAAGTGATCCTACTTCTTAGTGTTTTGATCCAATGTTGTCCGCTAAGTTCGTGGGCAACCGAATTGTTCTTTCTTGGGATTAGGTCGAAGAGGTGCGGGGCTATATTCCTTGGAGCCATGCCATCGAGCCAACTATCGTGCCAGAACTTGGTCGTCTTACCATCCCCAATTGTGACAGTAGTGGAGGCGCTAAAGAGCAATCTGTCAACCCGGTTACAAGGCACTTCGAAACCTTTCCAAGGGTGATCGTCTCTCGTCCATTCCTTCCAAAGCCAGCAAAGGCGAAGAGCACGTCCGAACTTGTCAAGGTTGAGAACGCCCAAGCCGTCGAGGGCTTTGGGCTTGCAAACTAGTGGCCATGCGACGAGGCAGTAACCACCATTTGACTCGGCCTTCCCTTTCCAAAGAAAGGAGCGACGGATCCTGTCAATACGTTTGCGTGCCCAAACCGCGAGGGGAAAAACCGATAAGTGGTAGGTGGGCATGGAGGATAGAACAGAAGATACGAGCGTGAGCCGACCAGCTCGGTTTAGAAGATTTCCTTTCCATCCTGCCAGACGGTTGCCAATTTTTTCAATGAGTGGTTGGATGTGGATTTTCCGAAGTGGTCGGGTATGGAGTAGGAGACCTAGGTAACGACAGGGGAAATTCCCTCGAGTCCCGTGGAACGGCTGGAGCACATGATCAAGGTCGATGTCTTCACACCGTATCGGGTGGATGGAGCTCTTTTCAAGGTTAGTAACCAAACCCGAGGAGCATCCAAAGGCGTGTAGGATGTCTTTGACTGCCACAATTTCATCCCTAGAGGGGTTGATGAAGATAGCAGCATCATCAGCATAAAGAGACGTCCTAAGATTGGGTGTGTTCAGCGGAAGGGGGGAGAGGATTCCTTGTCGGGTTGCCAGCTCAAGGATGCGATGCACCGGGTCAATGGCGAGAATGAACAACATAGGGGAGAGGGGGTCTCCCTGCCTCACCCCTCTCCTGTCCAGGATACCTGACCCTTGGGTGTCGTTGAGCAGAGCCCAGGAAGAGGTCGTACCGAACAGGATGGAGATCCACTCACGCCAGCGTGGCCCAAATCCCATGGCCTGTAGGACTTCTAGGAGATATCCCCAGTTCACAGAGTCGAAGGCCTTCTGGATGTCGAGCTTCAGGAAGAGCGCCGACTTTTTTGCTTATGTAGCCTCCTGACCACGTTTTGAACATACAAGAAGTTGTCTTGAATGCACCTTTTCCTAATGAATGTAGACCGGGATTTGGAGACTAAATTGTTCAGGAAGGGGGCCAGCCGATTAGCAAGTAATTTGGAGAAGATTTTTTGCTATGCTATGGATCAAGCTAATAGGGCGGTAGTCTCCCACTGACTTAGCATCTGGCTTCTTTGGAATGAGCACGATATTCGCAGAGTTCAGAAACTTGAATTCAGCTCCATTCATGGCATGGAGTTGGTGAAGGCCTCCAACACATCCACCTTGATGATGTCCCAGCACTCCTTGAAGAAAATTCCTCTAAAACCGTCTGGCCCTGGGGCCTTATCGCTTGGCATGGAGAAGATGGTTTCCTTCACCTCATCCAAGGAGAACGACGCTTCCAAGGCCGAGAGATCGTGTCGCGGTAAGGCCAGTGCCAACCAGTTGAGGGTGAGCTCTCTGGGTGGGGTTGTCCCCAGATGTGACTTGAAATGGTCATAAATAATTTTTTCTTTGTCATTATGGGCCACTGCCAGATTTCCAATGGTGGCCTGCAGGTATTGGATATAGTTCTTCCTCACTCTGGAGCTGGCAGTGAGATGAAAGAATTTAGTGTTTGCATCGCCTAATCGAATGCGGGTAAGTCGGGCCCGTTGGCGAATCCTCGATTTCTCAATTACCGCCAGTCCAAGGGAGCGGGCCTTGAGCACCTTCAGGAAGTCCAATTCTTCTGACGTGAGCAATCTATCTTCTTGGGCAGTTTCCAACCGGAGGATTAACTCTTTAGTAATTGCAAGCTGCAGTTTCGTGTCTCCAACCTTGATTCTGTGCCATGCCTTGATGTCTTTTGCAGTGCGTGAAAACTGTTGTTTAATAATTTTCTCTTATCTGCAGGTAGAGTGCTGATGATGCTGGGAAAGGTCCAATTTGAATTACAAAAGTTTGTTGATTCTTATGTAAGTTATATGTTTTGTATTATGTAACATTTTGAGTTGTGTATGAAAGTTCTCGAAACAATTATAACTCCTCTTAGATATTCCTAATGCTTAGAACATGTGACACTGACATGCTTATACACTGGTTATCCAGCGGTCAAATATCATTTATACTATCACAACCCCATCAGAGTCTCTTCTCAAGGAGCTACAGACTGTAGAGGTTAGATCTATGAAATTTATCATTAAATTCCTACGAATTTGTATCATGATTGTTACCAAATTTATAGTAGTTTTTACAAGATTGTTGACCATGACTTGGAGGATATATTTGGTGATTAAGGGGAAATAAAGCACTCAGCCCCTGTATTGAAGAGGGATTTGCTTTGATAGCTATTGTATTTACGACAGACTTGATAACAAAATACACAAGATCCAATAGTTCAATCCAAATCCCCAAATATGCCCTTAGTTTATTTCGTTTTTAGTCCTTCAAGATCTTGACAAGCTATACATTTTGTTTTCTTTCATGACATTGCAGGAAATGAAGCAGCAATGCGACATGAAAAGGTATATGAAGCTAAGAGGGCATATTGCAGAGACATATGAAGCTATGAGTGCATCTTTCATAATATATTTTTTTCTTTCATCACAGAGAGGCGTATGAAGCTACGAGGGCATCCTATAGAGAAAAAAGAAGGTCAAGGCATTCCAAAACTGAAACATACTCTGCAGAACAACTGCAAAGTGCTCTCGCTGAGTACCAAGAAGATGCAGCGCTGTTCATATTTCGCTTAAAATCATTGAGGCAAGGGCAATTCCATAGCCTTTTAACACAGGCTTCTCGCCATCATGCTGCTCAGGTAGGCTAATCCTTCCTCCATAACACTGTCAGTTGGCCCAAAGATTGGTTGAATACATAACCTAACTATCACACTGTTCTTTGGACTGTAGTTAAGCTTTTTCAGAAGAGGGCTGAAGTGTCTTGAGGCACTCGAACCCCATGTAAAAGCTATAGCTGAGAGACAGCACATTGACTACCAGTTCAGTGGTCTTGAGGATGATGAATCTGACAATGATGATTACAGCTCCGACCAGGATGATTGCAGCGAAGACGGAGAGCTTAGTTTCGACTATGAAATAAATGACAAGGACCAAGATTTTCTTGCTTCAGGAGGTTCGATGGATGTAAGTTTCATGATTCATATTTTGCTGTCCTCTTTATGCAACTAGCTCCCGCTCACCTAGATGTGACCATAGGTTAATGTTGTCCAGTTCAGTGGTCTCGAATGTAATGGTTTATTATTTTTGTTTTTTTCCTGATCTGTGTGGAGAAATTAATGCCAAGGGTCTGCATTGTCTTTCGTTTTGTTCACAGTTAGATAAAAGAGATGTGAAGAATTCCCCGCAGCCAGTAAAAGAAAGCATGCAGGTATGATTCCACTTAATACTAGAATTTCTTAACTAGTTATTCTCATCTACATGGGCATATTCTTATAATATAATGATGTTTCTGCCTTCTCATCTACAGGAAGAGGTGAAACAAACCAAGGGAAATGTTTTGACTCCACGAGTGAAGCCAGAGTTGAATGCACACTCAGGCAATTTACAGGATCCATCTGAGAGATTATGGCAAATGAAGCCATCTTCAGCCAAGCATTCGTACAAACTTCCAATGCCAGTTGATGACAAGCAGGATCCCAGACCAGTAGGTGCTCCCAGATCACATCATTCCCAGCAGTTGGAAAGTAAGCCTCGTGTCTCGATGAATCCGTGGCACTCATCTCCACTGACGAAAGACTTCAGGCCGGGTGGCCATATGAAAACGGTATCGAGTACGGAGGCGACATCGACGTTCTCCCAGTCGGTTTCTGGCTACAAGAAGACGAAGAGAGAGTCTTGGTCTGGTCCAATACCAAGCAGACCAGGGCTAAGCAAGCCATCTTCTCTGAACGGCCACAGGTCACCACCCATGGCACATCTTGTGACGCCAGGAAATCTACAGTGCCACTCTCGGCAGCCATCCGTGTCCCCAAAAGTCTCCCCCAAGATGCTGCCACATCCAACGAGATCACCAACGATCAGTGAGCTGCATGAGCTGCCTAGGCCCCCAGCAAACGTGGAGTCCCTCAGGCCTTCTGGTTTGATCGGTTACTCTGGTCCTCTGGTACCCAAGCGTCAGACTGAAATGCCTGCAGCTGTGTCGCGGACGGCATCATCACAAACCCCCTCGCCACTTCCGCTGCCGCCCGCTACCCTCACTCGCAGCTATTCCATACCCTCGAATAGCCAGAGGATACCAATCATCACTGTGGACAGACTGTTGGAGGCTAGAAATAGCAGGGACGGCAGTGACAACTCTTCCCCGCCACTTACTCCGTTGTCACTGGCTGATTTGTCCCAACAGCAAGGAACAAAAACAAGTACAAGTCGCACAAGGATAAAGGGTAAGTAATTATGGGATGATGGTGTATTTTCCATCGCCTTTTGTTCCTAAATATCTTGCTTGCTTAAATTCAGATTTCAGTTCCAATTGTTATGCAGAGAAGCTAGTTGCAGATGATGTGTTGACAATTGTGATGAACCTTCTAACAATCTTCTCTTTTCCTTGCAGGAGCCTTGTGACAGAGAGCAACCAAATGCAGACTAATCTTAGTTGATTTTGCAAGTAGTGACGTATTGTAAATTCATATTCATGATATTCTTTCATTCACCATCTTTGTTGCAAAGGAATATATACTTTGGTTACATAATGCAAGAATAGAAGTCCTTTGTTCCTTCAATCTATCCAATGGATAGAAAGGAGGAATAATATCATATGATCATAGACATTTCAATAATACAATTGAAATGCTCGAGAAAGATCATTACTGGCGTGTTTCCTTTATTATTCTTTCCTGACTACAAATAATTACAGGTATACCATCGAGAGCTGAGATAGTGATGCGAAGATAAAGAGAAAACATAGCTTCGGAGATATAATAATCTTAATTCCCAGAAGGGGCCCCTGTATCCATGGCACTGTACCTCTATATATAGTGACGAGTCGGATACAACTTTGTATAAAATTACAATCATGCCCCCAACTCTTATACCTGGAAGCTATAAGATTGTCTAACGACATCACCATCTTTTCCTTCATAGACGTGCTGATCAAGTCTCTGGGTTCTTCCTTCGTCTTAGTTAGTTTACCGCTTCACGCCCAGACCATGAAGTTTAAGCTCTTAGCTTCACCTTCATCTATGACATCGAGATGAAGGTCCAAAATGAAGTGGTCTTCATTTTTCCTTCGGAACATCTAAAATAGAATTAGAGATAATTAACAACTTAATGTTTTGAGGACCTTCGGCAAGAGAAGACCTCCAACAGGTGATCACATAAGATCACTCTCTCCACTAAATTGAGTGCTCACATAAGAACTTTAGCCCTTTGATCTGGCAAACCACTTCGCATGAGTAACACTTGAATTTTGAGTATAGGGCAAAGAAGTTTTTTATATCCTAAAACTCAGGGTGTTACAGTAACCTACTACTCAAACACCGGTAGAGTATCCACTGAGTCGTTCTGAAAACTGGTTCTTCCAATGTCTTCCTCTTTGGAACTTCAGAAGGAAGCCCTATTACACCTAGTTAGACGGTCTATTTGTTATCTCATCAAGAAAACATCATGATATCTTGAGACAAAAGGCAAAGGTCAATTGAGGGTATGGTTACGTACCAACATTTTTAGGTCGAAAGTCGGGGTAGTTCTTGTTTAGATAATCCTCGGTTTCCCACGTGGCTTCTTCCTCGGTGTGATTACTCCACTGGATCTTATACATGTGGTAGAACCGCTCGAATTATTCCAGCTTAAGTGCCTAAGTCACGCCTCAGGGGCCGTAACACACTTAAATCGGAATAACCCGTCAGTCGTTCAGATCTAGTCTGATAGAGCCACTTAACCAGGATCAAATACCACAAACTCACTCGAAGGTGAGTCACAGAAGAAATACAATAAAACAGGAAAACCTCAAATTAGAACTGAGTTATTACATAAATCGGTGTTTCTCAAGTAAACTGAAATAGTTCATAAGATAGATTTGCAGCGGATAATCGATGTCGTCAAAGCGAGGAATAGGGCAAGGCCTAGCCCACTACTCCTCCTGCTCCTCTCCTGCCGGAGCAGCATCCCATTCGACCGTCCAACCCGGTGGCAGGGTTGTGGGCCAAATTACACCATCAACCATATCCTGTATCATACCTACAAAAATTATGCCACAAGTAAGGCTGAGTATACTAATACTTAGCTAGACTTATCCGGTGTGAGGATACTACTCCTCTACCTCTAGACCATGGAACTGTTTGGCTGAGGGGTTTGGTTTGCCAAAAGCACTAGCTGAGTCTAAAATTAATTTTTAGCTTTTCAAATTCTAGCATCATTATCTTAGCTAAATTTGCTCCTTCTAAGCATACATGGTAACAAGCATTTAATACAATCAACAAGTTATCTCATATAAACCTCATTTCACTTCTTACTCAATGTAGTACAAGGGGTCAAGCAGTCTCATTAGCTACGAGAAGCAGACGATTCGAATCGAGTTTTAAACCTTGCAAGGTAAACCTAAACACACGACATGTAGGGGCACTCTGTCCCCCACACATATCAACTGTCCCATCGATTCCCCGTTCGCGACTAGGGCTCACCGCCTTGGCATACAATGCTCCACTGACCCCGGCTGCCGCCGTGCAGTGACCGCACTTGTACCCACCATAGCTAGCATGGGAGATCCAGTCTCAAGACGAGTGAGGAGAAAAGTCCGCGCCCGGCTTCACTCAGGTACTAGGTTTACCGGTTACCATATTTTCCGACATGTGTTTAGTACATTCAAACGCTTGACTCAGGTATCCACACATTAATCCTTAATTTCTTTTCCCGTCTCATGGAGAAGGCATCCACCCTGAATCCAAGTCTATAGACCATCATAGATCCCGTTATCAAGATGAATACAATCAATTCCTGACCTCGCGCGAGTGCTAGAAAAATCACTCGACTTCTACCGAGATCCTGATTAGCATAGCAGCTACTCGACCTAGCATACTAGTATCCATCTCAAAAAGGAATCCTGAGTTCATGCAACTAAAGGTTTCAAGCAATTCCTACACTTAAGTGCACATTACAAGCCTACAAACATTAAGTGTAGTAAAGTAGCATATATAAACGGTTATGCATAAAACCGGGGCTTGCCTTCAATTGCTGGGGCTACGGGGAGATCCTCGATGGCAGTCTCGGGAGCTTGCTCCTGGTCTTCCTGATGGACAGCTCCTTGCTCAGGGACGAGCACGTACTCTCCGTCAGCGAGATTGCAATCTAATGAATGTAATGAGTAAGATACATGCATGGTATGATATGCAATTTAGCAATTAAAATTTGATGGGGGATGATCAAATTAATAAGGTAGAGCTTAATCTTACTACTGAAGATTTTTGTGGTACACTTAGCAAATTAGGGTCAAGCTTGGTTAAGCTAATTGGTAAGTTCATTTTGGGTGTTCCATTGATTTTCTTTTCAATGTATTAGTGCGAGTTTATTAAGATTCCTGGCTGAATTTATTGGAGTGGGATTTATTATTCCCTATCTTCTTTTCTATTTCTTTTATGCTTTTAAAGCGGGTTTGAACTACAAGATAGCTTAATAAATTTCTAAAAATCCTGCAAAAATTACAGTGGCTTCTTACTGGTGTATAAGTCTCTGTCTCAAAATTTGGGGCTTAAAAAGTGAGTGGTTCTCTCCGTATAAAATTATCAAATATTAGGGCAGAGGTGGTGTTTTGAACTACAACCTTCTTTTTACAGGGGGTTATTTTCCAAGACTTATTTTTGCTGGCATTTGGATGTTATAATATGACTTGGTACAAATTTTCAGCCAATAATACTTATTAGTTATTTTAGTATGATTTTCTAAAGTTTCTAGCCAAAAGGGTGCTTTCTACTACCACTATATTTGAAAAATATCAAACAACAGATATCTAATTTTTCCTATCTTCTTCTTTGTGCAAGAGCAATCATTCTAAAAATTGGTAGCTTTTTGCTTAAGGGAAAGGTGGTAGAAATTTCTTGAACTAAATGACCTTTTTCATGAAGTAGGGGCAATGGGTATTATTTTGTAGTTTTCAATTGGGTTTTGCATTTTTCTCTGGTGGCCTTCTTCATTATTAATCTGGTAAAAATTTATTTGCTCACTATTGCACACTTTTTGGCTTGCTTATGATTTAATTGAACTATGGCTCAACATCAAGTTCTATTTGTTTAACCTACTTAAAATGTTGGACTGGGGTGTTTATCATTTTTGTTGTGGTGTCCTAGTGGTTACAAGTCCACTGGAGTTTTCTTAACAATTTTGAAATTGTTTTCATAATTCTAATAATTGTCTATGACTCTGCAGTCTATGACTCTGCAGAAAACCCCCTAGGGTTTTACGAAATCGAACCTGCGATCCTTCCCCTAATGGAACAGTGACCGCGGTGGAAGAAAAGGGCGAAGAGGCTTACCGGCATGCGAGGTTGCTCCGGTGAGGGGTCGGGTGAGGTCCGGGGGTCTCTGGCGATCACGTCGAGGTATGGATCGTCGGCTGCGGTGGTCGGAGTAGGTCGGTCCGCGTGCGCAGGCGGGGGAGCTCGTCGGCGGCGAGGAATCTGGCCTGCTCACGGCGCCATAATCCGATTGAATGGGTCAGGGAGCTTTGCTAGAGACCAAGGAAGGTAAGAGCGCGAGGAATTTGAGAATGGCTCACCGGATTGCTCGGTCTACGCGCGGCCGCGGGCGACCGAAGTCCGGCGAGGACAATCTCGGGTCTCCGGTGAAGTTTTGCCGGATCCGAGGACATGGAAAGCTTCACAGGCTACCAGCGAAGCTAACCGAGTGACTGGCATGGCTTGGAAGTGACTGGAAGGAGCTGGCCGTAGTGGCCGAGGCTCGGGTGGCGATGGCGGGCGGTGGCGCGGCGTGCTCAAGGCGAAGTTCGGTGAACTTTGGCTCGGGCAGGACTTGAGAGCGCGCGGGGAGGTACGGCCGAGTGAAAGCTCTCTTGTGAGTTTTGGTGTTTGGATGACAACTCAATTAAAGGACTAACAAGTGTACTAAGTGTTGAACAGGTGCTTAAGGTAAAGCCTACAGGGTTCAACACAAGTGAACAAATGTGATGGTCCAAGAACTGGATTATGGACATCACAAGTAAGATGGACATTGCATAAAGTGAGACTCGGGTGCGTAGCTTGGAGACAACTGATCAAGCCAAGGACGGAGGCAAGAAGAGCTTCAAGGTATCAAGTGCACGGGAGAAGGTCAAGGAGGCTGAGGAACCCAAAGCCAAGGGTGAAGAAGAAGGCTTGCAAAGTCAAGGGTGATCGAGTTGAGAACAGCTACGGCACATCAAGGATCACTACATAAGGACGTGACTTACAGCCAATGAGGTAACAGCTACAGTTATGTGGTGTAAGTCATAAGGCTCAAGATCAAGCTCTAAGAAGGAGATCAAGGTCACTAGAAGGAGAACAAGTGTCAAAACCAGAACTGGAAGCAGCCCAAAAGAGCTAAGTTCACCTTGATCTTTAGTTTGGGTTGTTCCTATGTTTGGAGATGTTCTATGTGACCTTTCCAGGATGTTGGAGCCAAGAAATGTCAATCTAGATCAAGTCAAGCCGACTTGATGATTTATGAGTCCAACATCAAAGCTCAAGCATGTGAAATGCTATAGATGTAATAATTAAGAGAAGGTATGTTTCTAGACTTAGTACATTGGTTCTTGTGTACTAATATACTTGTCTAAGTGTTAGAAACAGAAAGAAGAAGAAAAGGAAAGAGGTGCAAATGGCTTGGCTGTATACAGCCAAGACTCAGCTTAGTCTGGCACACCGGACTGTCCGGTGGTGCACCGGACAGTGTCCGGTGCGCCAGGTTGAACTCCGGTGAACAGGCCGCTCTCGGGAGGAGTCTGGCGACGTACGGCTATAATTCACCGGACTGTCCGGTGGTGCACCGGACTGTCCGGTGAGCCAACGGTTGGCTTGAGCAACGGTCGGCCACGCGATCTGCATGTGACGCGTGGCCGAGCCAACGGTCAAATGGGGGCACCGGACTGTCCGGTGTGCACCGGACAGTGTCCGGTGCTCCAACGGCTCCAGGACTGCAACGGTCGACTGCTCCATTTATGGAAGGAAATCAGGCACCAGACAGTGTCCGGTGGTGCATCGGACTGTCCGGTGTGCCACCCGACAGAAGGCAAGATTTGCCTTCCTGGATTGCTTCCAACAGCTCCTAGGCCCCTTGTGCCTATAAAAGGGACCCCTAGGCGCCTCAAGCAATATACAAGCGCAGCCAACAAGTGTAGACTTCACTCGAATCAGTTCTCACTCTCCCTCTTGTGTGTAACTCTATAGTTTGTGTAGAAGGCACAGCTATAAGCCTTTAGAGAGAGGAGAAGTTCTGCTAAGAGCTAGAGCAAGGTCTTGAGCGTATCGTTACTCTGCCGAGGTGCTGCCAAGAAGTTTGTAAGCAGCCACAGTGTTGTTGTAACCCAACTCAATAGTGAAAGGCTCTATCTGTCATACTGACAGATCTGAGCAAACGGAGGAAGGAGTTGAAATAGACTCCAAGCCCAGGTGTGGCTAACTCCAACGAGGACTAGGCAAGCATTTCAGGCTTGGCCGAACCTCGGGATAAATCCTTGCGTCTGTGTGCTCTGTTCTGTATTGTATCCTGACTCTCTGTCTTACTCGTCTTTATATCTGCACTTCAATACTTATCTGTGGTATAAGCTTTATTTGAAGTGCAGGACATTTTGAGACAGGATCTTCTATTCCGCTGCAACCTACTCGAAGAGTCTTCTCACTCCACTGCGTACTAAGTCTTTGAGTAGAGTAAGAATTTAAGTTTTAAAGTAATAAGTTTTATTCGCCTATTCACCCCCCCCTCTAGGCGACATCCAGATCCTGTTCCCGGGTCAAAGGGAACTTTCAATTGGTATCAGAGCTAGGCCTCTCCAGTGTGGGCTTAGCCGTCCGGAGATAACGATGTCGTCACAAGAGGTAACTGTAGAACTTCTTTTAGGCGATGGTTCTAATTACAAATCTTGGTCTGTCTCTATTTACAAAGCTTTCATGAATGTTGATTCTGATTTGAGACAGATCTTTAGTAGAAGTATTTTTCCCTCTGATTTTAGTAAAAATCCTTCTAATGAAGAACTAAGATGTTTATCTCTCAATCACCATGCTTGCAACATCTTAGTTGACTCTCTTTCTAGAAGTGCTTATTTTGCCATCATGAGCAGTGATAGTGATCTATTTGTTGATGCTCATGATTTATGGAATAGAATTAAAGAAAAATATTCTGTGACAAACTGTGATGCTCCTACTCCCTATATTACTTGTGTTACTAACCATTCAGAGGGAGAAGAACAAGAACGATGGCACCCAAACGATGAATCCACCTCGTCGACAGGTTTGTTCTCCACTAGTGATAAATGTTTTATTGCTAACAATGACGGTGGAGACGAAAGCCATGATGAGAAGGAATATGAGGATGATAGCGAGGATGAATCTTCATCATCACAAGGTACATTTTCCTATATTGCTTCCACTGACATTAATGACAGGGAAAATGAGACCGATGATGTGGAAGAAGAGGAGATTCGCCGTTTCTACAACCATCTCAACAAAGCGGACAAAGCTCTCTTGGTTAAGTTGTTGAGAAGGAACAAGGCGAGACGCTTCTCAGGCTAGAGGAGACTCTCATCAAAACAAACAACAGCCTGGAGAAGATGACCAAAGAACATGAGGAGCTAAGGTGCTCTCATGATGTCTTGGTCCAACGGTATGATTCAATGTTAATTGAGCAAAGTAATAATGATGACGCTCTATCTAATGTTGCTCAACTTAAAACTGAAAATTCTATGCTTAGAAGTCAAGTAGAAACAATGAATTTAGAAAAGCTTGCTCTTAGTGAAAAGTATGATACGTTGTCATACTCTCATAGTAAACTAGTTGATGATCATATCATGCTCGATATTGCTCATGAGGTAGTAATTACTAGTTTAAACTCATATGAATCTCATTCTTGCACTAGTAATCAATTGGTCAAAATATTATCATGTGCTGACCTCCACCGCCCCAAGAAAGGCCAATCTTTGTTTGAGAAACAAGTTGCAGGATCAAAAAGGAAATTGCTTGGGAACAAGAAACAAAGACAATTAAGGAGAAGATGCGTTGCTCGACTTCCGCAAGATATCTACGAACACGTGGTGAAGAAGCTTGAGGAAGGAGAAACCGCAGCAAGGGTCAAACTCCATGAGAAGGATGTTCCCAAAGCAATAAATAAAGAAATCAACATGAACAAGGAAAAAGGTAAAAACTCAATTAATCATGTTGTTTGCACTGATCATCTCTCCATGTCATTTAAGTACAAAAAGGGAAAAGAAAAAAGGAGGTGCTTCAAGTGCAAGAAGTTAGGCCACCTCATCGCGTCTTGTCCGTACCAAGACAAGAATGAAGGGACAAGGAGTTGTTTTGGATGCAACAATCAGGACCACACGATCACTTCATGTCCGGTCATGAAGAATCAAGGATGTGCATCCTCCAAGGTGACCCTCACCAAGGAAAATGACAAACAGCAAGCGTCATGTCAGGTTGAACGACGCTTCTGCTACAAGTGTGGTGAGCAGGGTCATCTATCCAAGGTATGTTATAAAGGTAAGATTCCTAAGCAAGTGAATTTGTCTCAATTTTATTCGCGTAGGAGACCCAAATCATACACTTGTGCTAGATCTATAACGAGATCACCTAGAACTAGCACAAAGGCAATTTGGGTACCAAAGGCACATTTAGATGTTCATTATGGACCCATCCCGAGATGGGTACCAAACTGTGCTAACTAGACCATGCAGGTGCCTTGAGATGGACTGGAGACCATGGGAGAGCTTAAGACGGTTATCTAAAACTCTATGCTTAAGCTGTTAATTGTTTTGGTGTTTATTGACCCAAGGTTGAATTATTGTGAGACACTAATCCCATGTTCATCTCAAGTGAAACAAGGTGTATAGGTCCTTAATCATTATTGGTGAATCAAACAAAGGACCTTGATGAGATTCTTCAACTTGCTCTCCATAGGATGGTACCCTTGTATCATGCTCTCAATTGGTATCTTATCATTGCTTAATCATTCTTTGGGTAACTTATCATTTGAGATATCCTCCATGATTAACTCTTGTTGTGCTCGTGAATAAACCTGCATCCCGTGTGAGTTATGCTATATGGTTTTATGATTAGCCTGTGTGAAAATATGACATATTGCTTAGTTCATATGATGACCCTATTGTGGCACTATGTGTTATGCCTCTAATGCATTCTCTCGAGCTATGGAGTGCATAAATAATAGGGAACTTTCAGCTAGTTTGTGGTAATAACTGGCGCTCTCATGGCCATACTGGTAAAAGGCAAAGGTATGGAAAATGGAACTGTGCAATTTTATTGAATATCTTGAAGTTCCATTGATTGTGATCATAGCTGTGTTCTTACATTTCACTGGTAGTACCGTGGCTTAAGAGACTTATGCCTTAAAATGTTGCTTCTTCTGGTGTACCTAAAGAACCTTCTTAACTATGATGTGCTTAAGACATGATCGTGTTGTTTTTCAATTGGTATATGTGATGCAATGATAGTTAAGTATGAAGCATGTCTAAGTTGCGTGTAAATGTTAGACTTCCTGTGAGTATTCAATTGGCTTAGGTGCTCCTGAGGCATGCATTGTTGTATTTAGTCAACCTTTCATTTAGCCTTCAATTTGTATTAAGTGGCTTTCAATTTGGTATTTAATTGATATCTCTTTGGGATGAAAGTGATAGAGTATGCCTTGACCAAGGTATGTTGTGATCCCCTCTAGTTCTAAGGAAGCTAGAATGTGCAAAGTGCAAGTCATTCAAATACTTGATGCACAACTTGAGGGGAGCACACATAACTTGTGTCTTTTGAGACTAACTGTTTCTTGAGCAATCTTGTATAGTCTCTAGGTGGAAAAGAGAAGATAAGCAAGAAATGGAGCAATCAGGACTTGGGTACCTCTGTAAGTCAAGAAATTGGTATCTCAAGTCGTGAGTAAGTGCATATTTTTAGATTGCTCATGCTCTATAATATCTGGTGATAATAGATGCTTATTCTTAAATATCATGGAGCTATGATAATAAATGAACTTTGCAATTGGTATCTTTCAATTGGTAGCCATGATAGTTTGCTTCAATTCACATCTTTTGATAATCATTAGAATAGAAGTTTCTTCTTGTGCCCAATACTATAACTTGTTCTAAGTTTGATGTCTTAGCAACAAGAAAAAGTTAGGATAAAGAATCAGGCACAAGTGTGGAGAAGCTCTCGAGAGATTAAATACTTTCAAGATGGGAAGTACACTACAACATGGTAAAGGTACAAAAGGAATAGATGGGAAGTACACTACAACATGGTAAAGGTACAAAAGGAAGTATTAATCTTTTTGCATATATGTATCTTACCTAAATATTGATAGTGCATATGTTCAATAAGTAAGGGGGAGTTTTGATAGTCGTTTTTCCTCCTTAACACCCTGCTGTCCCTTGACATCATCCTATGTTCTTGCTTGAGTATGGTTTTTGGTGTTTGATGTCAAAGGGGGAGAATTTGTGTATTAAAGCTTATCTCAACCTGAGAGGAAAGCTTATCCTAAGGGGTGATGTGTTAGTTTGAGCCTTGCCAGTATGATATTCATATGCTTCTTCTTGCAGTATTATATGTGTTGCATCATATGGACTAGTGCTTGCGCTGCTATGAATTAATTGGCATCTATTGTGTTCTTTCTGAAATAGATAGTCATGTGGTTAATGGTGCTTTAAGATTGTTTTAAATTAGTATCTTACTTTAAATTGGTATCTTAGTTTAAATTGGTATCTTAATGGTGATTAGTGGTAGGTTGATATTCCTGTGATATATCCACTAATTTGAATGGTGTTTAACTCTGATTATGTGCACTTGTGTGTTATAGCATCATGGTTTGATTCTTGACAATGCATCCTAAAAAGTGCTAAGGTGTAGAAATGTTTCGAATTGCCTAAGTATGTGCAAATTGGCGTCTGAGGCCAAAATTATGTTTTTGAAGTAAGCACATATTTAGGGGGAGCATTCTATAAACTTAGAATTCAAAATTTGTGCTTCAAATCTTATTCTTATGTAAGCTTTAATTGTGTTGTCATCAATCACCAAAAAGGGGGAGATTGAAAGCTCTCTTGTGAGTTTTGGTGTTTGGATGACAACTCAATTAAAGGACTAACAAGTGTACTAAGTGTTGAACAGGTGCTTAAGGTAAAGCCTACAGGGTTCAACACAAGTGAACAAATGTGATGGTCCAAGAACTGGATTATGGACATCACAAGTAAGATGGACATTGCATAAAGTGAGACTCGGGTGCGTAGCTTGGAGACAACTGATCAAGCCAAGGACGGAGGCAAGAAGAGCTTCGAGGTATCAAGTGCATGGGAGAAGGTCAAGGAGGCGGAGGAACCCAAAGCCAAGGGTGAAGAAGAAGGCTTGCAAAGTCAAGGGTGATCGAGTTGAGAACAGCTACGGCACATCAAGGATCACTACATAAGGACGTGACTTACAACCAATGAGGTAACAGCTACAGTTATGTGGTGTAAGTCATAAGGCTCAAGATCAAGCTCTAAGAAGGAGATCAAGGTCACTAGAAGGAGAACAAGTGTCAAAACCAGAACTGGAAGCAGCCAAAAAGAGCTAAGTTCACCTTGATCTTTAGTTTGGGTTGTTCCTATGTTTGGAGATGTTCTATGTGACCTTTACAGGATGTTGGAGCCAAGAAATGTCAATCTAGATCAAGTCAAGCCGACTTGATGATTTATGAGTCCAACATCAAAGCTCAAGCATGTGAAATGCTATAGATGTAATAATTAAGAGAAGGTATGTTTCTAGACTTAGTACATTGGTTCTTGTGTACTAATATACTTGTCTAAGTGTTAGAAACAGAAGGAAGAAGAAAAGGAAAGAGGTGCAAATGGCTTGGCTGTATACAGCCAAGACTCAGCTCAGTCTGGCACACCGGACTGACCGGACGGTGTCCGGTGCGCCAGGTTGAACTCCGGTGAACGGGCCGCTCTCGGGAGGAGTCTGGCGACGTATGGCTATAATTCACCGGACTGTCCGGTGGTGCACCAGACTGTCCGGTGAGCCAACGGTCGGCTTGGGCAACGGTCGGCCGCGCGATCTGCGCGTGACGCGTGGCCGAGCCAACGGTCAAATGGGGGCACCGGACTGTCCGGTGTGCACCGGACAGTGTCCGGTGCACCAACGGCTCCAGGACTGCAACGGTCGACTGCTCCATTTATGGAAGGAAATCAGGCACCGGACAGTGTCCGGTGGTGCATCGGACTGTCCGGTGCGCCACCCGACAGAAGGCAAGATTTGCCTTCCTGGATTGCTTCCAACGGCTCCTAGGCCCCTTGTGCCTATAAAAGGGACCCCTAGGCGCCTCAAGCAATATACAAGCGCAGCCAACAAGTGTAGACTTCACTCGAATCAGTTCTCACTCTCCCTCTTGTGTGTAACTCTATAGTTTGTGTAGAAGGCACAGCTATAAGCCTTTAGAGAGAGGAGAAGTTCTGCTAAGAGCTAGAGCAAGGTCTTGAGCGTATCGTTACTCTGCCGAGGTGCTGCCAAGAAGTTTGTAAGCAGCCACAGTGTTGTTGTAACCCAACTCAATAGTGAAAGGCTCTATCTGTCATACTGACAGATCTGAGCAAACGGAGGAAGGAGTTGAAATAGACTCCAAGCCCAGGTGTGGCTAACTCCAACGAGGACTAGGCAAGCATTTCAGGCTTGGCCAAACCTCGGGATAAATCCTTGCGTCTGTGTGCTCTGTTCTGTATTGTATCCTGACTCTCTGTCTTACTCGTCTTTATATCTGCACTTCAATACTTATCTGTGGTATAAGCTTTATTTGAAGTGCAGGACATTTTGAGACAGGATCTTCTATTCCGCTGCAACCTACTCGAAGAGTCTTCTCACTCCACTGCGTACTAAGTCTTCGAGTAGAGTAAGAATTTAAGTTTTAAAGTAATAAGTTTTATTCGCCTATTCACCCCCCCTCTAGGCGACATCCAGATCCTGTTCCCGGGTCAAAGGGAACTTTCACCGAGGCCTGGGGCTGCTTTATAGGCACAGCGCGGTGCATGGGCGGTCGTGGACCGGCGAGCGCGCGCAGGCATGCACTGCGGAGCGCGGGTGCGCGAACTGGCGTGAACCGGGCGTGTCAGCCATGGTCGAACATGTGGAACCGTTGCTTCTGCCCGAGTTCTAACGCCGATTGGGCGCAAATCTTCGCGAATTTGGGCAAGATCGCTGTGAAGGATTTGTTCCCTTGACTGTGCTTTGTCGTTTATGTGTGGATGTTGTGTGGTTTTAGGCTAGGGACAGAGAGTTGTAGCGTCACCAAGGTGCCAGTGTCAGATAGTCGGGTTCCGAGGACAAACGGTGCCAAAATTGTGCCAAACGATTTTTGTTTGAGTTCAAATTTTTCCAGAGCGTGTTCAACGAAATTTGGCACCACTTTGATATTTTGACTTTTTGGTTTCGAGTTTTGGAAAACAGGGAACACATTTGATCTTGCAAGAGGGTTCTGAAATTCAGAATTCAGAATTCTGAATTTCCCATAGGGCATTGGTTCAAAGGGTTGATTTGGGGATTTTGGAAAATCCAAATGGCAAAACCTTCTTACTATATTTTGTTGGTTATTTAGTGCACTACAACTTTGTTATTTGGTGCTTACCAAAATTTTGTATTTTTCCCAAGTCTTTTCCCAAATTCCCTTTATGTGCTTAAATGGTCCACTTAGGATTAATTAGGGTTTGAGAGTTCTTCTTACCTTGAGGTTCATGACATGATTAAGTAGAATTTCTTAAGATGAAAAAGACTCACTTTAACCTTTGTTATTAATTTCTGATGTTCATTCCTCTATTTGGTTCACATGTGATAATGGTTTGAGTTAGCTTAGAGAAGAAACCCTGGGTGACACTGGGGTGTCACAGCCTTCCCCCCTTAAAGGAATCTCGTCCTGAGATTTGGGTCGAGTCCTCCCATGGTGACATGAGGGTTAAGGCTTGGTTGAAGGGGGTGATTTATTTGTTAAGGTTCTTCTTAGCAACTGCTCTTCGAATGTCATTCTCTTTGCAACTTCAGAAGGAAGTCCTTTTAATTTTTGTCTTACAATTAACTCTTTCTATATTAAGATCATTTTTCTGATATTTAGATTCAAAGGCCAGGGGGAGGGGTTGGGCATGATTATGTACCAATTTCCTTAGGTAGGCAATCGGGGAAGTTGGAACGCAGAAATTTCTCAGTCTCCCAAGTAGCCTCTTCCTCTGAGTGATTGCTCCATTGGATCTTATACATCTTGATCGATTTAGCCCGAGTTGATCTTTCTTTGCAAAACAGAACCTTGAAAGGGTACTCTTGGTACGATAGATCCGGCTCTATCTCCAATTCTGGTTCTGCTATGATCTCAGTCGGTAATCAAACACACTTCTTCAGTTGGGATACATGGAATACATTGTGGATGGCAGACATTTTTGGAGGTAACTTCAATTTGTATGCCACGGGTCCACATGCTTCTATGATCTCATAAGGTCTAATGTAGCGAGGGGCTAACTTGCCTTTGATCCCAAACCTCTGCACTCCCTTGGTGGGTGATACCTTCAAGTATACGAAATCTCCCACCTCGAACTGGAGAGGTTTCCTTCTCTTATCATGGTAACTCTTCTGCCTGGTCTGAGCAGCTTCTAGATTCTTTCTGATTAGTTTGACCTTCCTTTCGGCTTCAGTCACTAAGTCAGGTCCGAAAACTTCTCTTTCTCCAGGCTGAGACCAATTGAGGGGTGTTCGACACCTTCTTCCATATAGAGCTTCGAAGGGTGCCATCTTTAGGCTGGACTGATAACTGTTGTTATAAGCAAACTCTGCCAAGCAGAGGGGCTTATCCTAGTTCTTGCCACAATCGATCGCACAAGCCCTCAGCATATCTTCAAGAATTTGATTTACCCTCTCGGTCTAACCATCAGTCTGCGGGTGGTAAGCTAAACTTCTGATTAGCTTGGTTCCCAAAGACTCTTGCAGTTGTTCCCAAAAACTAGCAACAAATTGGGCTCCTCGGTCAGAGACAATGGTTCGAGGTGATCTGTGCAAACACACGATTCGATCAATGTACAACTCTGCATACTTCCGAGCCTTATCAGTGGTGTGCACCGGAAGGAAATTTGCCACTTTTGTCAATCGGTCCACAATAACCCAAATTGAATCATGATGATGAGAGGTGTTGGGCAGACCCACAATAAAATCCATGCTGATGTCATCCCATTTTCACGAAGGTATAGATAGGGGTTGCAAAGCTCCAGCTGATTTCAAGTGGCTTGCCTTTATCCTCTGACATGTGTCACATTCTGATACATATTGGGCTATCTCCCTCTTCATTCTGGTCCACCAATACAAGGGCTTCAGATCATGGTACATTTTGGTGCTCCCTGGGTGCATGGAGAATTTGGAGAGATGGGCCTCATCTAAGATTCTCTCCTTGAGATCGTTATTTTTAGGAACCACCAATCTGCTTTCAAACCACAATATACCCTTTCCATCTTGGCGGAAACATTTATACTTTTCTGTCTTCTGATGGAGGTTCTCCTTAATGATTTGTACTCCCTTGTCACTGAGTTGGGCCATGATGATTTGGTCTTGCAAAGTTGGCTCAACAGAAATGTGAGACAAAGCACCAGAAGGGATCACTTCAATCTTCATTTTGCTCAACTCATCACACAGGGTGTTGATGCGAGAATCCATCATAACACAGTTGCATTGCAATTTCCGACTCAAAGCATCTGCCACCACATTGGCCTTCCCTGGGTGATCATGTACCTCCAGGTCATAGTCCTTAATCAGCTCTAGCCATCTTCTCTGCCTCATGTTGAGATCAGCCTGAGTAAAGATGTACTTAAGGCTCTTATGATTAGTGAAGATATTGCAGTGGGTTCCCATCAAATAGTGTCTCCACATTTTTAATGCATGGACCACTGCTGCTAACTCCAAGTCATGAGTGGGATAATTTTGCTCATGAGGTCTGAGTGCCCTTGATGCGTAAGCAATGACTCGGTTGTCTTGCATCAAGACACAACCTAGTTCAGTGCCAGAGGCATCACAGTACACATCAAATGGCTTGCTGCTGTCGGGTTGCGCTAACACCGGTGCTGTGGTCAGATGTTGCATCAATGTGTGGAAATAGGCGCTGTTCCCGATTGCAACTCGATGGCAAATTCGATATCCCGGTCTGAGGGCATTCCTGGTAATTCATTAGGAAAAACATTTGCATACTCACAGACCACTGGAATCTTCTTCACAGGTGACTCCATCATAGCAAAAGCACATGATTGAGTAGAATTTTGGTGGGGTAGATACAACACAAGGTCTTCGGATGTAGGAGAACAGATCTCTAGAGCTCTAGCAGCTACATCCAACACTACTCGGTGTTGAGTCATCCAGTCGGCTCTGAGAATGATGTCCATACCCTCTAATCCCAAAATCAGGAGTGTGGTTTTGAAGATCCTACTTCCCATAGAGATAGGCACATTTTGGTTTAATTGGTTGGTTGCAATTTTACCCCCAGGTGTGGCTATCATGAATGACCCCTTTGTATGATAGAAAGGCAATTGACATTTAGCACTGAACTTCTGGCTAATGAAACTATGAGATGCACCAGAATCAAACAGAATTAAAGCAGGTTGATTAAAAACTAAAAAGATACCAGTCATGATGGGGGCTCCCTTAGGTAACTCCTCCAGAGTGGTGAAGTTGAGCTTCCCTTGCCTGACTTGCACCTTCTGCTTTCTTCCCTTGTTTTGATTTGGTGCTGGCATCTGCCTCTACTGATTTCTTGGGCAATTTTTGGCATAGTGGCCCACATTGCCACAAGTGAAGCACTTGCTCCCATTACCCTGGCGGAACTGCTGCTACTGCTGAGGCTGATTGTTCCTTGGAGCAGGAGCTAAAAAACGAGTGGGTGCCGGCTACTGCTGCTGAGGTGGCCTGATCACCCATCTACCTGTCTGCTGCTGAAATCCCCTGCTCTGGTTGTGAGAAACAATCCTGAACCTCTGGGTCTGAGCGGATGGTGCTGCCATTCATGCCTTTCTCTTCTTCTCTACCCGGTGAGCTACAATACAGTCCTCCTGGGAGATGGCCAGATTGACCAACTCATTGAAGCTATCAGCCCGGACAGTGTTGATATGCTCACGCAACTTGGTATTGAAACCCCTGCGGAAGTGGTCTCTCTTCTTCTCATCGGAATCAGCATGATATCCTGCATACTAGCACAGGTCGTTGAGGGCCTGAACATACTGCAATACCGTGCGGGTTCCTTGATTGAGTGCCAGAAATTCATTCAACTTGTGATCAAGAATTCTAGCTGGGATATGGTGCCCTTTGAAAGCGGTCTTGAATTCCTCCCAAGAAACTTCATGATCAGCGGGTAGCATAGCACGGAAATGGTCCCACCAAGTCCGAGCAGGGCCACGAAGCTGCTGCGCAGCGAAGCGAGCCTTGGTATCATAAGGGCAGTCTCCCGCGAGGAGGGGAAACTTGGACTCCACGACGCATAACCACATGCCAGCGTCCAACGGATCCTCTGCCTTTGTGAACAAAGGCGGTTGCATGCTCAGGAACTCCTGGTAGGTTGCTGCTGCCGGAGGTCGCTGCGGCTGGCCTCCACCATACTACTGAGGGTGGGGCTGGCGCTGCAAAAGCTATCGCAGAATCTCGTTCTGCTGGGCCATCAGCTCCTGCACTGTGGGAGCTAGAGGAGGTGGCGGGGGAACTTGCTCATTTTGCCCGCGACGCTGCCTAGCTGCCATCTAAAAATAGAGATTATCGCCACTGTTATCCCAATTCACAAATTTGAACAACATGCTATTATCTCATATGGAAGGAAATTGCCATAATCATAATATCAAGTTCGAACGAAGGTAACATGGTCACAAACATCCCACAGATCTCAAAAGTTCACAAGGGTTACATCAATTAGGGGAACGTACCCGTAAGCCTAGTCTAAAATCTGCCATTACTAAGCTTGCGTAGGTTTCTATCCACCTAAAGCATCAAAACGACTGATCAACCCTGAGTAGTGGAAGCGACACTGGATGTGGGTGAAGGGGGCATCGCGGAGGCAGTCACATTGGTACCAGGGGCTGGTCCTAACTCCTTAGGAGCCTCTTCTCCCTCGCTTCCGGCCTCATTGGCCTCCATCTCTAGGTGGTGCATGTCTAGGTGGTCATTAGCTTCCTCGAGCTCCTGCTGCACATCGTGGAGCTGGTTCTCCAAGACATCAATTGTGTTGTCTCGGATCTCCACCTGCTGCTCCAAGGTGGTGATGCGCTGGCTGAGTCTCTCCACCTGTAGGTCCTTCTCCACCAGCTCGGAGGACAAGTCGACCACAAAGTCTTCTCGGCTGTCAAGGGTGAGCTTGGTGGTTTGAGCGAGGTTAGCAAGATGTGCCATAGCGTCGCTCTGCAGGGCCTGAAGGCGGTACATCGCACTCATGCACTGAATAGTGACCCTCCCAACCAAGTCAGGATACATCGCCCACACGTCCTTCACATGGCTCACATGGTTGCGCCACATGGGGTCATCCTTCTTCTCAGTAGGGAAGAGTCCCAAGGGGTGCATCACCATCTCCAGGGGATGGTAGCCACAGAAAGTCGTTAGGGTCTTCATAGCTGCTGCTTCAGTGGTGTCGTCCGTCCTGAATCCAATCGTCTCGGAGTAAAAAGAATGCCAACACGGCTGAAGGGGATGAGCCTCAAGAGTCAGCCAGACTCGGCAACGTGGTACCCGATGCTCCTCGTACAGCTGCACCATGTACAAAGGGGGCGTACGGTAACCGGCGGAGTTAAGCACTTCCCACAAGATGGAAGGAAAACCATCATGAGAAAGAAAGTCAGAGCTGAAACGAGTGTCTCCTCCACTGGCGGGGGTAGGTGAAGTCATCTGCGGAAGGGTATCAGATGTAAAGTTTATGGTGGAAGGAAGAAAATAAAAGAGCCTAGATGGTTTTAAAGGAAGCGGGTTAGCTCAAATTTTTACTTCTTTAGCATCTAATCCCTTTTAGTTTTTATATTGCATGCATGCTGAGAATAACATCTCCTCTCCAAAATAAAGGGTTCTCTTAGGGCATCCTTTAAAAAAAACTAAGGACTTGCCCACAGGGCCTACTTACTTAGCCACCTATTTCTCCCTCTATTCCTAAGGCCTTTCGTCCTAGGTCTAGCGTTTTAGTCCTGACGATTCATACTAGTTTCTAAGCAAGTTTTAGATTTTTGAAAATTGGTATTCATGGTTTATTGTGCTTCTTCGTGGTGGTATTTGCTACCAGCTGTGGCAGAACCGCCCGAATTATTCCAGCTTAAGTGCCTATGTCACGCCTCAGGGGCCGTAACACACTTAAATCGAAATAACCCGTCAGTCCCTCAGATCTAGTCTGATAGAGCCACTTAACCAGGATCAAATACCACAAACTCACTCGAAGGTGAGTCACAGAAAAAATACAATAAAACAGGAAAACCTCAAATTAAACTACTAAGTTATTACATAAATTGGTGTTTCTCAAGTAAACTGAAATAGTTCATAAGATAGATTTGAAGTGGATAATCGATGTCGTCAAAGCGAGGAATAGGGCAAGGCCTAGCCCACTACTCCTCCTGCTCCTCTCCACTAATACTTATTAGTTATTTTAGTATGATTTTCTAAAGTTTCTAGCCAAATTGGTGCTTTATACTACCACTATATTTGAAAAATATCAAACAACAGATTTCTAATTTTTCCTATCTTTTCTTTGTGCTAGAGCAATCATTCTGAAAATTGGTAGCTTTTTGCTTAAGGGAAAGGTGGTAGGAATTTCTTGAACTAAATGACCTTTTTCATGAAGTAGGGGCAATGGGTATTATTTTGTAGTTTTCAATTGGGTTTTGCATTTTTCTCTGGTGGCCTTCTTCATTATTAATCTGGTAAAAATTTATTTGCTCACTATTGCACACTTTTTAGCTTGCTTATGATTTAATTGAACTATGGCTCAACATCAAGTTCTATTTGTTTACCCTACTTAAAATGTTGGACTGGGGTGTTTATCATTTTTGTAGTGGTGTCCTAGTGGTTACAAGTCCAGTGGATTTTTCTTAACAATTTTGAAATTGTTTTCATAATTATAATAATTGTCTTTCTAGTTTGATTAGTGCCTAATAAAACATTTTAACTTGAATTTGTTCTGGACTAGGGTTCCTTTTATTTTTCCTAGGTTCTTCATTACTTAAGTGAACTAGGAAAATATTTGCATCCACTGTTCATTATTTTCTAATACCTTTCATATTTTCTTAAGTTTTGGGCAATTATGGCTTTTAATAGATAACCCTCTTTGAATCTTCAATACTAGGGTGCTTAGTATTTTTAAACAGTGTCTAAGTGGGGTTTGAACTTCTATATTTTTTCTTAAGTTCAGCACAAAAGCATAACAAATTTTCTCCCTTTTAAAAAGGTTTGGTCAGTTTCTTTAATAAATTCCAAACTCTAGAATTTAAAACAGAAAGCATAGGGTTCAGTATTTTTATGTGATAGTCCATAATATTTTGAATCCAGCAAAATTGGTTTGACTAAATTTGGTTGAATATAACTCAAGATATAAATTTCCTAAGTTCTCTGCTGAATTTAAAAAGAATAAACAGAAAATGGATAAAGGAAAAGGGTTTTGCTCTGGGGTCCCTGGCGAAAGGTTTTAAGTGTATTACAGACAGGTCCCCGGTTCACTATTCATCTGAGTCTATGACTCTGCAGAAAACCCCCTAGGGTTTTACGAAATCGAACTCGCGATCCTTCCCCTAATGGAACAGTGACCGCGGCGGAAGAAAAGGGCGGAGGGGCTTACTGGCGGCGAGGTTGCTCTAGTGAGGGGTCGGGTGAGGTCCGGGGGTCTCTGGCGATCACGTCGAGGTACGGATCATCGGCTGCGATGGTCAGAGTAGGTCGGTCCGCATGCGCAGGTAGGGGAGCTCGTCGGCGGCGAGGAATCCGACCTGCTCACGGCGCCATAATCTGATTGAATGGGTCAGGGAGCTTTGCCAGAGACCAAGGAAGGTAAGCACGCGAGGAATTTGAGAATGGCTCATCGGATTGCTCGGTCTACACGCGGCCGTGGGCGACCAAAGTCCGATGAGGACAATCTCGGGTCTCCAGTGAAGTTCTGCCGGGCCTGAGGACTCGGAAAGCTTCACGGGCTACCGGCGAAGCTAACCGAGTGACTGGCGCAGCTTGGAAGTGACTGGAGGGAGCTGGTCGTAGTGGCCGAGGCTCGGGTGGTGATGGCGGCGGTGGCGCGGTGTGCTCGAGGTGAAGTTAGGTGAACTTTGGCTCGGGCAGGACTTGAGAGCGCGGGGGGAGGTATGGCCGAGGCCTGGGGTGGCTTTATAGGCACGGCGCGGTGCACGGGTGGTCGTGGACCGGCGAGCGCGCGCGGGCGTGCGCTGTGGAGCGCGGGTGCGTGAACTGGCCCGAACCGGGCGTGTCAGCTACGGTCGAACACGTGGAACCATTGCTTCTGCCCGAGTTCTAACGTCGATTGGGCGCAAATCTTCACGAATTTGGGCAAGATCGCTGTGAAGGATTTGTTCCCCTGACTGTGCTTTGTCGTTTGTGTGTGGATGTTGCGAGGTTTTAGGCTAGGGACAGAGAGTTGTAGCGTCACCAAGGTGCCAATGTCAGATAGTTGGGTTTCGAGGACAAACGATGCCAAAATCATGCCAAACGGTTTTTTGAGTTAAAATTTTTCCAGAGCGTGTTCAAGGAAATTTGGCACCACTTTGATATTTGGACTTTTTGGTTTCGAGTTATGGAAAACAGGGAACACATTTGATCTTGCAAGAGGGTTCTGAAATTCAGAATTCAGAATTCTGAATTTCCCATAGGGCATTGGTTCAAAGGGCTGATTTGGGGATTTTGGAAAATCCAAATGGCAAAACCTTCTTACTATATTTTGTTGGTTATTTAGTGCACTACAACTTTGTTATTTGGTTCTTACCAAAATTTTGTATTTTTCCGAAGTCTTTTCCCAAATTCCCTTTATGTGCTTAAATGGTCCACTTAGGATTAATTAGGGTTTGAGAGTTCTTCTTACCTTGAGGTTCATGACATGATTAAGGAGAATTTCTTAAGATGAAAAAGACTCACTTTAACCTTTGTTATTAATTTCTGATGTTCATTCCTCTATTTGGTTCACATGTGATAATGGTTTGAGTTAGCTTAGAGAAGAAACCCTATGTGACACTGGGATGTCACAATACATCTGGATCGCCTTCGTGCGAGTGGATCTTTCCTTGCAATCTATGATTTTGATTGGGTGTTCCTTGTATGATAGCCCAGGTTCTATTTCCATCTCGGGTTCGATCAAGATTTCCGTCGGTACCTAAACACACTTCTTTAGTTGAGACACATGGAACACATCATGTATTGCAAACATATTAGATGGTAGCTTTAGCTTGTAAGCTACGGGTCCACATGCTTCTGTGATCTCATAAGGTCCAATGTAGTGAGGGGTTAATTTGCCTTTAATTCCAAATCTTTGCACACCTTTAGTGGGTGAGACCTTGCGATACACATGATCTCCCACTTCAAATTGTAGAGGTTTTCTTGTTTGGTCATGGTAGCTCTTTTGCCTGGCTTGAGCAACTTCTAAGTTCTTTCCGATTATTCTGACCTTTTCTTCAGCTTCTGTAACCAATTATGGCCCAAAAATTTCTCTTTCTCCTACATGTGACCAATTAAGGGGTGTTCGACACCTTCTTTTGTACAATGCCTCAAATGGTGCCATTTTCAAATTGGCCTAATAACTATTATTGTAGGAGAATTCTGCTAACGAAAGGCACTTGTCCCAGTTCTTGCCATAGTGTATCACATAGGCTCTTAACATGTCTTCGAGAATCTGATTCACTCTCTCGGTTTGACCATTAGTTTGAGGATGGTATGCTGAGCTTCTGATCAGCTTGGTACCCAGTGAATCTTGTAGCTGTTCCCATAATCTTGCTACAAACTGCGCTCCTTGATCTGAGATAATTGTCTAGAGTTTTCCATGTAGACACACTATCTAGTTAATGTACATGTTGGAACTTGCACTCCCGTGCAAGTTGATCCAACAGGGGGAATGAGAAAGATTTAAACACGGTTTAACTCGAGACGGCAATTGCTCTGTTAATCCAGCCTCTCAAGGGCACTGTACGGGGGTATTTATAGGTGCCTGAGTGCCCAACGTCTCGATGTAAGGACGCATGTACCCTCAGGCACCTGGACTATCCCCAGAATATTCCCATAAAGGAGGGTTACAGATTGTCATTATGGAAAAGCCATTACAAATCGAGCCCGTAACACACGACTCCGCGTGGGGCCTGTTATAATGGGCCGAATCCCACGTGGGTCTCTAGGTCGGGTGAGGACGTGGGACGGGGCAACGTCGTCGTAGGCCTTCGTCTCGTAGTGTAGAGGACGAAGGGTGGACCCCGCCGGTCGTACTGCCTCCGTTGGTGCAGCAAGATTGACGAAGGCTGGAGCGAAGGGTGGCGTCTTTGCTTTCGCCCCAACAATACAACTCTATATATATCTCTTAGTGGGGTATGTCGTGTGCATAGGGAGAAAATGATCTACTTTAGTCAATCTATCTACAATGGCCCATATGGAATCGTGTCTAAGTGACGTGCTTGGTAATCCCACAATAAAGTCCATGCTGATATTGTCCCACTTCCAAGAGGGTATTGGGAGCGGTGGCAAGGCGCCTGCTGCCTTGAGATGACTTGCCTTGATTCCTTGATAGGTGTCGTACTTGGACACATACTTAGATATCTCTCTTTTCATCCTTATCCACCAGTATTGATGTTGCTCACTTGTTCTGAAATGCTATGAATCAAGAACAAGGCAACACAATTGTTAAGGAATAAGGACCTTCGTCCTTCGAAACATTATTTCCTTTCGGATATAATGATTTTCAGTCAAAGGTCATAAAGGACATACCTTCGTCATTTACCATAATAATAATTCATAGAAGCGATATGTTACATAAATCATTCACTTATTCATGTAACTAATCTATAACATTTGCATTCATGTATATTACAAGATCTGTATTACATTGATACCTTCGACTTGATCGAAGGTGCTGATGTGGGAGAAAGTACAATTCATCGTGAATAGTATGGGGGTACTGTTCACCTATTTATAGGCATGAGATGCAGCCCGAGTAAAAAATACATTTATGATCTTGACATGTACACATAATCGTAACACAAATCATCAAGGATTAACTAGTCTCTTCCTCTTTGACTCGGCATCATGCTTGACCTTCGTCGTCACCTTAAGCCGAAGTTATCGTCCTTTGGCCGTAGCTTCGGCATTCGTCATTATCGTTCTTAGATAATATCTTCGTCTCGAGGACCTTCGACAGAGAAGAAGATCCTCAACATCACCTTGATAACGATGTCTTCGTCTTGAGGAACTTCAGCGGAGAAGAAGACCCCCAACAGTAGCCCCTTCGCGGTGCTAGATCGTTTTTTCAAAACGAGCTCGATCAACAAAAAATACGAAGGCTTCTGGATGCCGAAGGTTCGAAAAACACCTTCCCTGAGCTTGTTATTAAAAAACGAATATAAAATTCATGACGCTTATCGATCCACCGATCAGCCAGTACGCGCGTCTCGGCGATTCACCTTCTTCACCTGCAGGGTTCTATAAACATACGAGTTGGTGAGAAGTTACCACAACATTCATTGCCATTGCACCGTTGTGCTGCTGAATTTTTTTTACTGAAGTCGAAGCTTTGCTGCTTTCTGCGAACTTGATGCATACGCTTCGGACAAACGTTCTGTCGTTTAAGTGTAGATTCGACTGTCAAAGACTGAAAACTGAAATGGCTAGAGTGAGATCTACTGCTAGAGTGGCACGCGAAGGAGAAGAGGCTAGAACTTCTGAGACAGCGCCCATTTTAGAGATGATGAAACATTCTAGGTTGGTTGACCAAGAAGAGAAAGAACCAATTCCAACAAAAGATGTTGTTGATGCCAAAGCTGAACCGACCACCGCTGAAGCTGATAATGAAAATGAAGATGATGATGATGGCATTTTAAGCCCGAGCAAACCCAACCATACTGAATTCAGGAAATCCACAGTTAAGGCAGAGGATCTGGTCTTAATGAAAAAACTAGTATACTTTAGAGAGAATGATGATGGATTAGTTCGTTTTGCTAGGGAAGAGGTGATTCTAGAGCCAAAAGATGACAAAGTCATAGTCTTCAAAAGCTTCTTCAGGGCAGGACTTCGGTTCCCCCTATACGAGATGATTGGTGAGGTTCTAAAGAAGTACGAAATTTACCTTCATTAGTTGATCCCCAATGCCATAGTTAGACTTAGTGTGTACATCTGGGCTCTTCGAAGCCAAGGGAAGAGTGCCAATGCTGAAGGATTTTGCCGGGTGCACGAACTCCATTATTAGACAAAGGCTAGAGCTGATGGTCTGCGCAAAAACTATGGGTGCTACAACTTTGCATACCGAAAGGACACCAAGGCTCCTATGATTGGTTACCGCACTAAGTGGCTAACCGGGTGGACAAACGAATTGTCTTACGTGAAAGCTGACGAGAAGAAGAGGGAGAAGCTTATGAGTATGGTGATGAGTCCCTTAACACTAGGGACTTGGTGCAAGAATATTTGGCAAACAGAACATTTCCAACTTCCGGTGGGTGGCGAATGCCGAGGAAAAAGGAAGAAGGGAAAAAGTATGAACTTGTATGACTTCCTTGTCGATTTAAATTCCAAAAAAGCTTCAACAAACCCTGCACCGAATGGTTGGAGTTGATAGAGACAATGTGCAATGAAATTCTTGGGAACTACACGAAGAAAGAAGATCAGTTGATGACAGCTGCCTTCGGCACCCGCAAAAAATGAAGGCTGAATCGTGTGATGGATGCTATTAACTTTGAATATCCAGATTACGAAAGGCTTGACAAAGGGGCCGAGGGAGCAAAGAAAAAGAGGGTTGTGAGTATTCTGAAAAGGTAAGCCATCCGGTCCGTCAAAAAAGATTAGAGGGCTGCTAAGAAGCAGAAAGTTCTAGCGTAGCTAAAGGATTCGGCTCCCAAGAAACGAAAGCCTGTCAGGATGGCTCCTGCAGAGATGAAGGTACAAGATGTATCAAAAAGATTGTCGGCACTTCTCTGACTTCCTCTATTGATGTTTCAGAAATATTGAAGGTAATTACTAAACCCTTCTCGTTTGCCATGCTAAGTCCCCTAGGGTCGGATCTGACTAGCCTATTGCAGTCAAAGGAGAACAGATTTAACAAAGCTCACGAGGAAAGGAGATTGCTTTGGCTTCCGGGGGAAATGCTGGGGGTCAGAAAAAATGGCGAATGATGGACGTAATGCAAGCCATCCAAAAGACCCCACCCCCGGCTTCGGCGGAAAAAAATTTTGTGCCTACTGATGCCGAAGGTACTGCTGAAGCCGAAGCTAATGAAGCCGCACCTAAAGTTGAAAACCTCGGGACCACAATGTCAGAGAATGACATACTTATATCTGATGTGGCTCCCAAGAAAGACATAGTTGAAGTATCCAATGATAAAGCTTCGGCTTTAAAATGAAAGAATTGAAAAAGGCTTCTTCGGAGGACACTAAGTTGGACCTACGACACCTAGGCGGCCAAGAACTGTCCGATGAAGATATTTCTGAATTGAAAGAATTGTCCCTTGCTGGCGAATACAAGCCCAGATCCGTGCTCTTTGGCAGTGTGGATGAAGAGATTTTGGGGTGTATTCCTGACCGCACCAGAGCAAATATTGTTAATACTTTATCAAAGACTATCGGATTTTTGAAGCTTGAGCTAGACCTTAATAACTATAGGAGACAACACATTACTAGGAGCTTATTCCACTCGAATTTTAAGGTATAAACTCTTATGTCCGCCTCTTTGACTTTTTTAGTTTTTAAACTTCCAGATTTTGTGGCTAACTTTTGTTTTTTGGTAGAGCTTATTGCTGAGTACAGCTTTGAAACTTCAACAAGAAGATGAAGATAGGAAGAATGAACTTGTTGTCAATAACCTGGAGAAAAAGGTGGAAGAACATGAAAATTCTCTGGCAGAGAAGGATTCAAAGATTAAAAATGTCAAAACAAACTTGGCCAAAGGCCAACTTCGGATCCAGGATCAGGCTGCTCGCATTTGTGATTAGGATAAAGAGCTTGAAAAAGCACATTCAAAATTAAAGGAAGCTGAAAATCGTTATGAGCACGAGGTCAGAAGCTTGAAGAATAAGATCGAAGCTGAAGCAGAAAAGAGTTCTAAATTATATGAAGGTCTAATGTTGCTTCGAGAGACATGTTCATGCTTCGTGGCTCGATGCTCCACTCGCTTGCACGAAATTTTCAACTCAGTTGGAGCAGTATCAAGGGAAAAGAATTACTCTGCCGAAGACATTCCAAAGGCCCTCGATTTCATGGAGAAGGAAATTAATGAATTTGACGAAGTAATGGAAGGGCATGGGGACTTCTGCGCGCTGGTGGCCGCCCGGGGAACAACAAACATCTTCGCAAAAGCTGGATGCAAACACTCAAAAGATGTCAATAAACCCACCTTTGCTATTTCTCCGGCCAACTTAGCTAACATTCCAGCTGAAGCCATAAGTATAGGCAACAAGTTTATTACTCAAATCTAGGCTAAGGGCGGCCGAGAGGCTGCCGGAGACGAAGCTCAAGCTTTGCTTGGTGAGGTATGGCAATTTTCTTTACTTTCATGTTTTTGTTTCAGATTTTTCCTTATTACATATCTCAATACCTTTGCCTTGTTGTTTTTATGGTGATGTTGGTAGAGACTAATGAATTGAAGCTGTCTCTGAAGCTCTGAAGGAAGCTTCGAAAGTTTTTCTTTTTTTCTATTAGTGTCTGCAAAAACACTTTTGAAGTTTCTTTGTACAAGAAAATGTACTATTCAGCAAGGGACTGTAATTGACTGTAAAAAGTTATAGTAAATATTTGTGAATACCTCGTAATGCTGCTTTACCTTCTATCCCAGTGTTGTTTGCTTTGCTGTGGACGAAACTGATGCTCTCAGCTTTTTTGAGCCGAAGGTGAAAAACACCTTCCCTTCTTTTCGTTCACATCGAAGAACCTTCGGATCGATATCAATGACAAAAATCTTTATTTTCCTGTTACATATTTTCGTTTGTAACGGAGTATCTTCATGCTCAAGGCAAAAACCTCCTCCTCTTCTTTTTAGTACCTTGTGCGATATGTCATGATGCGATGAAGCTACAAATGTCTAATGTGTGCTCATATGGATGCAAAAGATGATGTATGCAATTGTATGCCAAAGATAAAAAAACTCACGCGAATACATACTAAGACTCTGCATCCCCTTAGGAACGACTTTGGAGTCTCTTCACCTTTTACTTAGGTGGTTTTTTAGCTCTGTATTCCCTTAGGAACGACTTTAGAGCTAAGCTCTGCATTCCCTTAGGAACGACTTTGGAGCTTCTTCACCTCTGACTTAGGTGGCATTTTAGCTCTGCGTCCCCTTAGGAACGACTTTGGAGCTAAGCTCTGCATCCCCTTAGGAACGACTTTGGAGCTTCTTCACCTTTCACTTAGGTGGTATTTAGCTCTGCATCCCCTTAGGGACGACTTTGGAGCTTTTTCATTCTTTTTTACACTTGATGGTGTAATCTCATATTTTTACATTTTACATGTGGGGGAAGCTGGCCCTTGTATTGCACAAGGCTTCGCAAGAAAAAATGAAAATTACAACCTGTGGCCCCATTAAAAACCTTTCTCCCATCTCGAAAGGAAAAGGGTGACATAGGAGAAAAAAGGAAAATTACATAGTTTACACGTAATATCTTTGAAGCTCATCTGCATTTCAAGACCTTGGGAAGTCATTCCCATCCATGTCCTTTAACCTGTATGATCCAGGTCTTGACAAAAACACTACCAAGAAGGGACCTTCCCACTTAAGTTGTAGCTTCCCCACTATGTCTGGGTTGGCTATTCTTCGGAGCACTAAATGTCCTGGCTTGATATTCTTTAGTCTTACTTTTCTGTCTCGCCACTTGACCGTTTTAGCTTGGTATTTATTGATGCGGTCTATTGCCTAAAGTCTAACCACCTTCTATAGTGTCTTTTGATATTTTGCAAGCATCTTCATCCTCTGCCGAAGCTAGAGTCCTTATTGATCCTGTTCTTGCTTCTTCCGGTGTTATTGCTTCATCCCCGAATAAAAGCTTGAACGGTGTTGGAGGCCTTCCTCTTCTGAAGGTCCTCAAAAATGTTAGTAACCATATGTTTTTAGTATGATTATGAAAAGTTACAGGAAGCTTCGGATTTGGGATGAATAACTTCTCTTATGATGGAATGAAGGGAGATAAAGAGTGGGCGACGAAGCTAAAAGCCAAGGACCTTCGACTTAACATATTGACGAAGCTCAAGCATGAAGATGACTAAAAGGGGATAAAGACCTTATAGTCCTCAATAATTCATGTTAGGATTACAGGCAGTTACCAGGGATATAAATGTACTTTTATCTAGGCTACGTCGCGTGCCTATAAATAGATGAACAGTAGCACTGTATTGTTCACGCTGGATTGTAATCGCTCCCGCGCCATTCTCGCTCTCTCATCTTCTGGCGAGCCAAAGGTATCATTGTAATATAAATATTGTTAATGCTTATTCATGTTTGGTGAAGATTATAATAGATGAATCATAAATATAAGACAGTTATTATCTTCATTCCTCTGTATTCCTTCACTCTCTTATTTATATTCACGTTTATATTCACGTTTATATGATAAAATTATTTATATTCAAGTTTATATTTGGGCACATGCAATAATGGCAAGAAAAATTCAGTAGACCTCTAACCACTAGTATACCACTGCAAAAATGGTAAACACCCCAAACCATCATAATAAGTGAGTTAAACAAATAGAACTTGAATTTGGCCAATACTTCAAATAAATCAAAAGAAAGATTAAAAATGTGAAACAGTGAGCAACCCAATTTTTACCTAAATACTTATGATGTAAACTACCAGAGAAAAATATGAAACTAAGATAAAAATATGATGTAATACACCTCACACCCTACCCCATGAAAAAGACCATATATTCCAAGAAATTTTGCCACCCCTTCCCTATGAGCAAAATTTACCAACTTCAAGAATGATTGCTCTTGCACAAAAAAGGAGATAGGAAAAATTTAGAAATCTGTTGTTTGACATTTTTCAAATATAGTAGTAGTAGAAAGCACCACTAAGCCCTAAAGCTTTGGAAAATTCCCATAAAATAACCATTAGGTACCTTTGGCTAAAATTTGGCATAAGGTCATAACATTATACCTAGATACTAGCAAAAATAACCCTTAAGATAAAACACACTCCTAGGGGAGAGTGGTAGTTCAAAGCACCCCCTCTGCCCTAAATTTAATATTTTTGTATAGAGAAAACCATTATCATTTTAAGCCTCAACCTTTGAGACTGAGTTATACAAACCAGTGAGAAGCCACTGTAATGTTTATAGAATTTTTGAAGCTATGTTGTAGTTCAAACCTACTCTAAGAAGCATAAATAGAAAAGGAAAGAAGGGATAAATGAAGTACTAAGTTAAGTCATAAATACTTCAGCCAAGAACCTTATTTAATCATCACTAAGACATTGAGGGATTGTTGAGTACAACCTTATGTAACACCCCAGGTGTTACTTAGGATTTCCACTAAGGACTACACAAGGAAAGCCCACCATCACATGTGACTTAACTTGAGTGAAGGACTTCAAACTTGGAAATCAAGATCCTAAATAAGTGCAACCCATCTTAGATGTCATGCCTTGACTTATCATGCACACATAAGGGGGAGATTTGCCCCAACCCTAATTCAAATCGCTTTGGACAATTGGAGCCCTAGAAGTAAGTATGACCAAAAGGTTATGAAAACCACATGATCATGACTTGGGCCAATTATAAAAGTTGTAGTACACTTAATACCCTACAAATAATAGTAAGAAAGTGACCCCAAAAAGATTTCAGAAAAACCCCAAAAGGTTCACCAAAGGGTTGAGCATAAAAGAAAAATCAGAATTTTTCTAAGTCCAAAACCAACCCTCTTGCAAAGATCAAACATGTTCACCTTGATCCCAAACTCAAAATCACTTGGCCCAATTGACAAAGTGGCGCCAAAATACCTCTAGAATACCCTGGAAAAGTTTGAACCCAACCCTAAGTCATTTGACATGACTTGGCATAGCTTTTGTCTCGGTTTGGACAGCTAGGACAAAGACAACTTCTCACACCTATATCTCCCTACCCCGACCGTATCCTTGCTTGGGACTCACATCAAAAAGGTAGGATTTGGTGCAGGGAAGAGATCGTACACAGGTGTTTTGCCAAGATCTGCACACTAAGGTGCCCCAATCGGCCGTTGAACCAGGGCAGAAGCAAACACACACGTGTTCGTCGAGGGCTGACACTCGGGGGCGCGCTCAGAGCACGCCCATGCGCGAACCCCCGCACGCCCGCGGTCGCCCCATGACCACGCCCGCGCCACAGCTATAAAGCCTTCCCTAGTGCCCGCCTATCTTCCCCGTTGCATCCTCTATTCTGCGCCAAACTCCTCGGAGCTCGCCCATAGCTCCGGTGACCTCTCCGCGACCCGCCAAAACCGCCCGAGGGCAACCACCGTGGCCGAACCATTTCCCGCCCTCCTCCGCTCGATCCAAGCCCCTAGATAGATCCCCTGGAAGGTCGTGAAGCTTGCCAGAGCTTGAACCGTGGACCCCCGCCACCGGAAGCGCGCAATCATGCTCGCCGGAGTTCGGAACCCCGCCGGCGCACGTGGACCGGGTGAGTCTCTACACCATTTTCCGATTCACTGCACGCATAGCCTCTACGTCACCCCGTGAAGCTCCCCGTGCCATTGGATTGACCAGTAGCGCTGTGGTTAGGCCGGAGCTCTCGCCGCCGACGAGTTCACCCGCCTGCGCACGTGGACCAGCCGATTCCGGCCACCACCGCCGTCGAGCCGTACCTCGCTGTGACTGCCAGGACCTCCTAGAGCCAACCCCGTCGCCGGACCTCTCTCGCCGCCGGTAAGCCGCGCCGGCCTTTTTACTCCCGCGGGTACTATTTAAGTTAGGGGAGGGACCTCGGGGGAGAAGAAGAAAGGGGCAGGGGGTTTTGTGCACTGTCAGCAACTCAAGGGAACAGTGGCGCAGGGGTATAACTGAAGGGATGAATTTAGAAAGAACCCAGGGCCTTCGATGCAAAGTGGTTTTCCGAGAAACCCTTTTTAAATATTCTGATTTAAATCCAAACAGAACTTGAAAAATTCATAACTTCAGTTTGGTTTACCCAAATCAAGTCAAACAAATTTTGCCAGACCCTAAAGGAGGTAAACTACTTAGGAAAAATATAAAACCCCTAAGTGTTGCAGAAAACTTTAAAGTTTTGATTTAAATAATTAACTGGTCAAAGCTAAAAGAAATAAGGAAAAATTAGCTACACTACTAGACTGGGGTTAAGAAAATTCAGAGAAGTACTTAATCACTTCCTAACCTGTTTAAAAATAATAAACCCCTCTGTACACCCAATTAAGGTAGAGTTTGCCATTTAAATCATTTTCAGCTTAAAGTTAAAGAAAATATAATAGGTAGTGAAAAATGAAAACCAGGGAGCACCCACATTTTTGTTAGCTTACTTATTCAGTATGGTTTACTAGAAAATTTTGTTTGACCTTTGTTTAGTATAAAAATAAAGAGATACCTTTTATTTTAAGAAAACAAGGAAAACTTAGAAAAACCCTAGAAAAATAACCCTGAGGAGACATCACCCCGAACCTTGGGATAGCTAATGTTTTGTTATTATGAACATAGAAAAATTATGAGTTCTGTTGTTTGATATTTTTCAAATAACAAGTTAGTTGTAAGTGTCTTTTTAGCATTAAACTTTAGAAAATCATAACTAAATAACCACTAAGTAGCCCTCTGTGATTTTTGGCACAGAAGCATGTTATTACCTATAGATACCAGTAAAAATGACTCTTAGAATAGGATCCACACCTAGATAAGAGTTGTAGTGCAAAATGACCCCTTTTGCCCCAACTTTTGTATTTTTGTCCAGGGATTATTCTAATTATTCTGGACCTCAAATTTATAGGACAAACTACAGTGACCAATGGTAAACCACTGTAATTTTTGCAGAATTTTTGGAAAAATTTAAATCACTATTGTAGTTCAAACCCACCCTTAAATCATAATTAGAAAATGAAAAAGGGGAATTAATAGTGGAGACTAAACCAAACCAGCAAAACCCCTTGAATGCCTACTAAAACATTTAAGGAGCAATCCAAGTCTTAATCGACTATGCTTATCTCTAAACAAAAACTCAAACCTAATTTAATAAGCATAAGCCACTAAGAGCCTCTTATCACCAGGAAACCTTAAGTTATTAACTAACTTAATTTTTCTTCACTTAGCATAATGATTACTAAATCCTACATAATCATAGCATATGTTGGGGGCCTTCGTCCTTCGAAGGTCCTCAAAAACATGATTTGACAACGTTTTCCAAGCGGATTATATGAACAGGTATTTTCGGATTCAGAATTATGGATATGAAGCACGACCAGGACGAAGCCTGAACCAGACGAAGGTCGAGGGCAGCCGAAGCTGTGCGCAGGGAAGTTTCGGCGCGATGGCATACGGGAGAACCGACTTAAAGATGAAAAGACTTCGGGGGCCTCGACAGATTTCCATAAACTGTTAACAAATGTAATGGACATGAATGTAATTTTACGTGGGCTGCGTCCCGCGTCTATAAATAGATGAACAGTACTCCCGTACTGTTCACGCTGACTTGGCATTCTGCTTTTGCATCACGCTTGTATTCTATACCTTCTTTCAGAACCGAAGGTACATTTGTAATTTGAAATCATTTCTATTTTTCCATGTTAATAAAATAGAAATGATTTTATGTTGTTTATATTATATTTCGTGCTTTATATGAGTCCTTCGTCATTACTCGTTGTAGTTACGAAGGTATGTCCCTTATGACCTTCGTCCGAAACTCATTATTTCCCGAAGGGACATAATGATTCGAAGGACGAAGGACTTTAACATTTAACACTTTTTATGTTGCCTTGTTCTTAACCCTTAGCATTTGAGAACAAGTCCCCAACATTGGCGCCCACCTCCGGTGAACTCACTTCCACTTCGAGCTTTTTTGAACACCTTCGGAAGCTATGGCGCCGAAGAAAGCTTCAGCGACTGGGGCTTCAGCACTGCAACCGCTGGACCACAACCAGGAGACCGTCTCTCTTCGGGAGGCCCGAAGCCAGAAGAGAAAGGCTGTCAGCCCAACACTTCAGGAAGAAGAGCTAGACCAAGAAATCAGGGATATGGAGATGCTACACCAACAAGTACAAAGGAAGAAGGAGAAGATGGCCCGCCTAGCTGAGTTGCAAAGGCAGATAGACGAAGCCTCTGAGGAAGTCCGCCATCTTACTCACGATGAGCAGAACAGAAGGCCTCATCAGAAAGACCTTCATCAGGAGGGCTTCGTCAACGAAGATGACTGGTATGATAATTTCCATCAGGGAAATTTTGTTTTTGATGATGCTTCTCCTCTGTCTGCTGAGCTGCAGGCTACACCTTGGCCTTCATCCTATAAGCCACCCCAGCTTCCCATGTTTGATGGTCACTCCGACCCGAAGCAATTCTTGATGAGCTACGAAGCAACGGTGTCTTCGTACGGGGGCAATGCTGCAGTCATGGCGAAGTCTTTCGTCATGGCCGTCAGGAATGTTGCTCAGACCTGGTATTCCTCCCTTCGGCCAGGAACAATAACTTCATGGCAGAAGCTGAAGGATATGTTATTGACCAGCTTTCAAGGATTTCAGACGAAGCCGGTCACAGCTCAAGCCCTGTTCCAGTGTATTCAGGATCACGAAGAGTACCTTCAGGCGTATGTCCGAAGGTTTTTACGATTGAGGGCACAGGCACCAACGGTGCCCAATGAAATTGTTATCGAAGCCATGATCAAGGGGCTTCGTCCTGGGCCTGCAGCTCAATACTTTGCTAGAAAGCCTCCTCAGACCTTGGAGAAATTGCTCCAAAAGATGGATGAGTACATTCGTGCTGACAATGACTTTCGTCAAAGAAGGGAGGAGGCCTTCAGATTTTCTGAAATGACCAGGGGCTTCGGAGGAAGATACTACCCGAGACATGTCCGTTCTATCCACAACACTCAGAATGATGATAAGGGGAGTCAGAACAGACCGCAATGCTCATCACAGGCTTCGGGGCAACAACAAACTTCCTTCCGGCCACCAGCTCCAAGAGGCAGAGGCGCCAGGGGCTTCGGCGGAAGATTCGGAGATCAGCCAAGGAGACTGTTTTGCTTGTTCTGTGGAGAAGGCAAGGGCCATACCACTAGGTCGTGCCATATTACAATCCAGAAGCAAAAGGAAATTGCCGAAGCTGCATCTCAGCAAGCTCAGCCGAAGCAGGTCATGCATACTGCTTCGTATCATCCGCCTTATGTCCCACAATACATAGACAACCACCCTGCAGCTTCTGTAGCTTCGGCAAGTCAACCTCAAGCTTCCTGGCAACAGCTTCCGCCCCCACCTCCATTGCAGCAAGGCCAACAGCCAGAAGGGAGTCAATACACTCCACATCAGAGGGACTTCAGAGAGCAGTCCGAAGCTCGCACAGTTAACAGCACTGTGCCAGAGTCGAAGCACATATATTGACACATATCCTACCTTTGATAGCACTCTTTCCTATTCAGTTTTATTTTCTGTGAAGCAAAAAACATTGGTAGTTTTCATGTAATAATTTCGTTGTTTTCCGCGAGGAAGATCTATCTGATCCACAAGCTTAAGTTGCTGAAGCTTAAAATTTTTTTCCGTTACCAAGGAGGACCTTCGAATTAAAAATCCTTCGGAGTAACAGAAAGTCGTTCTAAGGAACGCAGCGTAAGTTTGCGAAGTCACAAAAAGTCGTTCCAAAGGGAGCGCAGTGTAAGTTTTCTGCTCAGAAGTCGTTCCTAAAGGAATGCAGAGCCTACAGCGAAAAGTCAACGCTGATACCGCCTAAGTAAAAGGCGAAGAAGCTCCTAAGGGAGGCTTACAGCGAAAAGTCAACGCTGATACCGCCTAAGTAAAGGGCGAAGAAGCTCCTAAGGGAGGCTTACAGCGAAAAGTCAACGCTGAGATCGTCTAAGTAAAAGACGAAGAAGCTCCGAAGACGTTCCTAAGGGAATGCAGAGCTTACGAATATATTTTATGAGTATCTTCGGAACAGATGTCACATGCATAGCATAACATCATCACATCATTTTGCACAACATAAGCATCATACATCATGTTGCATTTGGCAAAAGAAAGTGACACTCTCAACCTTCGAAAGGATGCTCTGAGAAAGTGATATCGAAATTGTATAGCTTCGGATTACAGCTTCGAAGAATATTTTTATGAAACATGGGTGAGCTTTTTCAGATCAATATTGAGATTGCATAACCTCGGAGTATAGCTTCGGATAATGATTTCACGAAGCATGGGTGTCATTCATCAGAATAATTTTAACAAAGAATGTCTTCTTCACGAAGCATGAAAAGAAGGGAAGGTGTTTTTTCGCCGAAGGCTCAAAAAGGTATGTATATAGAGTTTCATGCATCGTGAAGAATTGAATAATGAAAAGAAACTTGTATATTACATCCAAATGTACAAAATATTACACAGACCACAATTTAAATGTTTTTCTAATAGCATCTAGTCCTCTCTTAATACTGCTTCGGCGACTTCATTTAAAAGTTGGTCAACAACTTTGTCCATGATAGCTTCGGCCATTTGTTTGATTTCTTCATCTCCTTTTGTGTGTGGGTCGGCAGTCAACCCAGCAGCTTCTGAGGGAAGAGAACATTTCTTCATCACTATTACAAACTAAGTGCAGAGTTTGAAACAAAAATTACAACACAATAAGAATAACTAATTAATACCTAATTGCCTTTCGGGTTCCGTACTCTTTTCAGTAGTTTCCGCCACTTTTCTAGCATCATGGATGCCTTTTTCACTCCTTTGGATAATCTCTTGCGCCATTCCTCGGCCGCCGTCGTTCCAGATATCCGTAAAAAATTTGCCGCCAACCACGCTTGCTTCGGCTGAGGGATCCTTAATGTCTTCGGAAGATAAGGCAGCTTTGGACTGAGCAAGAAATTTTACATGATCGCAACCTTTCTTCTCTAAGACAGAGGCAACTCCTCTGGCGCCCGAAAAAGCGCAAATATCGCCACGGCTGCTCAGGATCTCCTCGAAGGCCTCTGCTTCGTGACTAATCCATTCCAGTGGACCTTCGGGATTGCCTCGAGAGAAATTCTCTTCGCTGGAGAAGGCGCCCACGCTGGCAAAGCTGGCTTTAATTTTATTCACACATTCTATAGATTTGACATAACATTTACCCTGAGATGTACGAAGCTCTTTAACTCTTAACTCCAATTTGTTGACCATATGATCGCTGAGTTCTCGTTTTGTCTCCTCAAGAACGCGCTCCTCTCTAGCTCTAGTCAGCTGTTTCTGAAGATCTTTAATTTCGCGCTTGTGGGCTTCGGTCTGGGTTTTTGAAGCAGCTTCATCCTTTTTTACTTTGTCTATCAGCGTAAGAAGAATTTTATCCTTTTCTAGAGCTTCGTTTCTCAATTTGATAACTTCGGAGCGCAAATTGTTGAACGCAATCTCATAACTTTCATCTTCGGCGCTCTTTTGCGCTCTCAGCGCGTTGCTTAGGATCAGGCCCTATACGAAAAAGAATTCATATAAGAAAAAACAAATGTGTCGTGTAAAAAAATATATAATAATAATACAAGAGGGTTTTCTTTTCAAGCGTTAAATTCCCATACCTTCAGGCTGTTGTACGCAAGACTGTCTGCGAGATCTTCTTTTGTCATGGCGCTTAACCCAGATTCGAGCTTCGGAAAACCAATACTCCTGGCCATTTCTCGGCAGACAGAGAGCTCTTTGTTGTCAGGCAGGCAGTATAAAAAATCATCTTCATTTGTCCCATTGAATATTACTGCCCCCTTTGGATATTTTAGCTCCTTTGCATAATGGTTAGCTTCATGAGTTTCTTCTTCAGATAATTTTTTCCCCGAAGCATGTCGTATGATGTAATCACACATGCTGGCAGGCGCTTCGGGGATGGCAGTGTCAGTCTCTTCAATTAAAATTGGTTCTGGTATTTTTATTGCTTCGGCTTCCAAAGTTTGTTCCCTGAAGGGCTCTGAAGGCCCAGCTTCAGCTTCAGCTTGTTGCGTCGGAGCTTCAGAGGAAGCTTCAGCGATTTCAACACTCTTTTTTGGAGTTGTGCTTGAAGACTTAATTGTCTCCAAGACATCTAGTACATTTACCATTCTCTTCCTTTTTGGGGTCGCCATTGGACCCTTTTGGATTTTTGCTGCTTCGACATTTACAACAGGACTTAAAATTTCTGATGCTTTTTCCTTAGTCAGATTTTTCGCTTCTTCCATTTTTCCTGTCGATGGTGCTTTGGCCACCTCTGCAATTTCTGGCAGCAAGGTTGGCTGTTCAGCTTCAGCGGCCGAAGAAGTTTCTCCAGTGAACTCAGGCACCGAAGCTGGTTCAATATGGCGTGGTCGGTGTGTGAGGACCTTCAACCTTTTTCCTTTTGGTTCTGGCTCGCTAGGAGCGGTTCCAGCTTCTTCTTTTTCAGAGGTTATGTTTTTCCTTTTTTGCTTTCGGATGGGATAACAATAATCAGGGTAGAAGAACCCGACTGCATCAAACACTCGGTTCAGTCTCTTCTTTTTTCGGCCTCCGAAGGCTGCTGATAGTGCAGTATTTTCAGCCTTCGAATATGCCCCAAGTAATTCATCACTTAATGTTTCAATGCTTTTCAGCCAGTCGTCATCAGGTTCAATAAATTTATCTGCATATTTGAATGTGTACTTTAATCTGACTAGTCCGCCTTCGTCGGACTCTTTGATGGTTTCCTTCGGCATTTCCCACTTTTCTGCAAGTGGCCATACCCTGAAGGCAATGTGTTCTTGGACCAAATCCCTTGTCCCAATAAACGAGCAGACTACCCCGAAGGCTCTTTGGCATTCTTCGGAGGCTTCGTCCATTTCGACCTTCGGCCTTCGAAGACCGAAGCGTTGCCAGATTGGGTGCATAATAATACTCTTCACATTCTCTTGAGCTGTTAGATCATTCTTTACATAAAACCATTCAGTCATCCAGGCTCCGGGCCACCTCTTCCGAAAGGTCGGCACAGGGCAGCTTGACCCGGAGCGGGCGCCGAAGCTGTAGCACCCAAAGTTGTTGTGGTATTGCTCTTTTCCCCAGGGCTTCGTCTCGTATAATAACTCATGAATGTTGCAGAAGCTTTTAGCGTCCGGTTCCAAACCTTGGCTTCTTGCAGCCCAGACAAAAATCCCCATTCTTATAATAGCTTCGGGAGTGAGTTGATGAAGGTAGACTTGGAATGTTTTTAGTACCTCAACAACAAAATTGCTCAAGGGGAATCGAAGCCCAGCCCTGAGGAAGCTTCGGAAAATTACAACTTCATCCTCTTCGGGGGTGGGAGAAGTCTTCTCCCCGGCATCAGCCCTCACAATAGATATGTCTCGGAAATATCGCCCCCTCATATTATCAATGTGACTCTGCTTGATGGTCGTTTTCCCAAAAACTGTGTGACTTGGTCGCCACGGTCGATCTTCGGCCTCTTCCCCACCACTTTCCACATCATAGCTGTCGCTGTCATCAGAATCTTCAGATAAACCTTCGAGAATTTCCTTCGTAATTTTCTCTGTATTAGTCTCTGCCATCGCTATCAGGAACCCTAGATTCTTCTCCTCCTCGAGACTCAGCTTCGTCTCAGCAGGGATCTTCAGCTTCGTTTCAGCAGGGGTCTTCTTGCCTTCAGACATCTTCGGGAACGCTCAAAAATTCCTCCCGAGGCCGAAGCTTCGAAATCAAAAAGAACAGCAAATCTTAATGAACAAGCGCTAAAAATTTTTAGTGGGCCGAAGCAAAAGGCAAGTGTGCGTATCAAATGAGTTCGCGATGTGATCTTATTTATACGCCTAGGGCGCTGAAAATTAAAAGGCCCCGCTTGTCAGTGAATGTTGCTATTCTAGCAAAGGGAAGGTGTTTTTTTCGGACCTTCGGCTCAAGGCCTTCGTCCATATCGCAATCTGAATTTATTATTTACAAATTAATATTGCGAGGGGCTACTGTTGGGGGCCTTCGTCCTTCGAAGGTCCTCAAAAACATGATTTGACAACGTTTTCCAAGCGGATTATATGAACAGGTATTTTCGGATTCAGAATTATGGATATGAAGCACGACCAGGACGAAGCCTGAACCAGACGAAGGTCGAGGGCAGCCGAAGCTGTGCGCAGGGAAGTTTCGGCGCGATGGCATACGGGAGAACCGACTTAAAGATGAAAAGACTTCGGGGGCCTCGACAGATTTCCATAAACTGTTAACAAATGTAATGGACATGAATGTAATTTTACGTGGGCTGCGTCCCGCGTCTATAAATAGATGAACAGTACTCCCGTACTGTTCACGCTGACTTGGCATTCTGCTTTTGCATCACGCTTGTATTCTATACCTTCTTTCAGAACCGAAGGTACATTTGTAATTTGAAATCATTTCTATTTTTCCATGTTAATAAAATAGAAATGATTTTATGTTGTTTATATTATATTTCGTGCTTTATATGAGTCCTTCGTCATTACTCGTTGTAGTTACGAAGGTATGTCCCTTATGACCTTCGTCCGAAACTCATTATTTCCCGAAGGGACATAATGATTCGAAGGACGAAGGACTTTAACATTTAACACTTTTTATGTTGCCTTGTTCTTAACCCTTAGCATTTGAGAACAAGTCCCCAACAGCATACATATTCTTATTTATTGCATTCGATAGATTGTAACCTCGCGGATGGAGAATACATCCTCGTGCCAGAGCAAGGAGTTGCTCAGGAGGTAGCCCCGGATCCAGCACCAGAGCCTGCCCCAGAGGATCTGCCTGCCCCAGCTTTGGAAGGCAAGCCCCGGTTTTATGCATAACCTGTTCTATATGCTATTTTACTACATTTAATGTTTGTAGGCTTGTATTGTGCACTTAAGTGTAGGAGTTGATTGAAACCCTAGTTGCATGAACTCAGGAATCCTTTTTGAGATGGATACTAGTATGCTAGGTCGAGTAGCTGCTTTGCTAATTAGGGATCTCGGTAGAAGTCGAGTGATTTTTCTAGCACTCGCGCGAGGTCAGGAATTGGTTGTACCCACTTTCATATCATATCGGTGTTGGTCTGTGGACACGGATCCAGGGGGATGCGTGCTCTACGAGATGAAATTGGAATAAGGATTAACGTGCGGATACCTGTGTCAAGCGTTTGAATGTACTAAGCACATGCCGAGAAATATGGTAAATCGGTAAGCCTAGTACCTGATTGAACTTGCCAGCGGACATATCCCCTCACGCGACCTAAGACGTGGTCTCCCATTCCGGTTATGGTGGGTACAAGTGCGGTCACTGCACGACGGCAGTCGGGGTCAGTGAGGCATTGTACGCCAAGGTGGTGAGCCCTGATCTGCTGCTAGGGAATCGATGGGGACGGTTGATGTGTGTGGGGACGGAGTGCCTCGCCATGTCGTGTGTTTAGGTTTACCTTACAAGGATAAAAACTCGGTTCGAATCGTCTGCTTCTCGCAGCTAATGAGACTGCTTGATCCATTGTACTGCATTGAGTAACAAGTGGAAATGTGATGTTTCAGCAAAAAGATATTGGACTACTAATTTGCTTGATACCATGATTGAGTAGATAATACACGATTAGTCTTAAGAGAGTCGCACTAAAACTTGAAAAAGCTAAAACTTGATTTATAGACTCAGGTAGTGCTTTTGGCAAACCAACCCCTCAGCCAAACAGCTGCATGTCTAGAGGTAGAGGAGTAGACTCCTCACACCGGGTAAGTCTAGCTGAGTATTAGTATACTCAGCCTTGCTTGTGGCATAATTTTACAGGTTCTCTGGAGGACATGGTTGCTGGAGTGACTTGGCTGTCCACCTTGCCACCGGGTTGGACAGTCGAGTGGGACCCTACCTCGGCAGAGGAGGAGCACGAGGAGTGATGGGACAGGCTTCCCCATCTCTCTGTTTATTTATCATTAGTTTTGTTTCGCTGCATTCCGAACAATGATGACTACTTTTGCTAAACTCCGATGATGATGTAATAAATTTAATACTCCTCAATGTATGGTTTTATGCTTTATTGCATTTGCTTTGTGCCTCACCATCGAGTGAGTATGTGGTACTTGATCCTGTTAGTGGCCTCGTCGGGCTAGATCCGAGGGACTGACGTGTTATTCCTATTTAAGTGTGGTCTAGCCTCTAAGGCGAGACTTAGGCACTTAAGTTGGAATAATTCGGGCGGTTCCGCCACACCTTAATCCAACTTCCTAGACTGGCCACACCTACTTCTACTTATCAAGTATACCCCAAAAATCTTAAATAATGGAACTAAGACCTGTCCTGCTAACTTGAGTACTTCACCTCGCATTTCAATTATTAAATTACATACCATAGCATACATATCTCTTATTCATTGCATTCATTTAGATTGCAACCTCGCTGACGGAGAGTACGTGCTCATCCTCGAGCAAGGAGTTGCTCAAGAAGAAGTCCAGGAGTCCGCTCCAGAGCTTGCCTTCGAGGATCTCCCTGTAGCCTTAACTTTTGAAGGCAAGCCTCGATTTTATGCATAACCGTTTATATAAGCTACTTTACTACACTTAATGTTTGTAGGTTTGTAATGTGCACCTAAGTGTAGGAGTTGCTTGAAACCCTTAGTTGCATGAACTCATGACTCCTTTTGAGATGGATACTAGTATGCTAGGTCGAGTAGCTGCTTTGCTAATTAGGAATCTCGGTAGAAGTCAAGTGATTTTTCTAGCACTCGTGCGAGGTCAGGAATTGATTGTATTCATCTTGATAACGGGATCTATGATGGTCTATGGACTTGGATCCAGGGTGGATGCCTTGTCTATGAGACAGAAATGGAATTATGGATTAATGTGTGGATACCTGAGTCAAGCGTTTGGAAGTACTAAACACATGTTGGGAAATATGGTAACCGGTAAGCCTAGTACCTGAGTGAAGCCGGGCACGGACTTTCCCCCTCACTTGTCGTGAGACGAGGTCTCCCATGCTAGCTATGGTGGATGCAAGTGTAGCCACTGCATGGCGGTAGCCGGGGTCAGTGGGGCATTGCATGCCAAGGCGGTGAGTCCTGGCCGCGAATGGGGAATCGATGGAGATGGCTGATGTGTGTGGGGACGGAGTGCCCCTACATGTCGTGTGTTTAGGTTTACCATGCAAGGTTAAAACTCGATTCAAATCGTCTGCTTCTTGCCGCTAATGAGACTGCTTGACCCCTTGTACTGCATTGAGTAAAACAGAAATGAGGTTTTACTTGAGATAACATGTTGATTGTACTAAATGATTGTTACCATGTCTGCTTAGTAAGGAGCAAACCTAGCTAAATTAAACATGCTGAAACTAGAAAAGCTAAAATTGTTTTTAGACTCAGCTAGTGCTTTTGGCAAACCAATCCCCCTCAGCCAAACAGCTGCATGGTCTAGAGGTAGAGGAGTAGACTCCTCACACCGGGTAAGTCTAGCTGAGTATTAGTATACTCAGCCTTGCTTGTGGCATATTTTTTCAGGTACGCTACAGGATATGGTTGATGGTGTGACTTAGCCTTCCACCCTGCCACCGGGTTGGACGGTTGAGTGTGATGCTACCTCGACAGGAGAGGACCAGGAGGAGTAGCTAGGCCTTGCTTTATTCCTCAGTATTCGACGTTATCGATTATCCACTGCATTTTAATTACGCACCTGTTGTCTTTTGTTAAAACTCCAATTTATGTAATAACTCCAGTACCATAATTTGTGGTTTCATGTTTATAGTATTCTCTCTGTGCCTCACCTTCGTGAGAGCTAGTGGTATTCGAACCTTGGTAAGTGGCTTTATCAGACTAGATCTGAGGAACTGACAGTTTATTCCGATTTAAGCGCGTCATTGCCTCTACGGCAGGACTTGGGCACTTAAGCTGGAATAATTTGGGCGGTTCTGCCACAGCCCCATGGCATGGTGGGTCTGGCATGTCAGTGTCATTCGCTATTCTAGCGAAAGGAAGGTGTTTTTTCGGACCTTCGGCTGATGGCCTTTGTCCACGTCGTAGTCCAAATTTGTTACAAGGAAACAAATTAATACTGCGAGGGGCTATTGTTGGGGCCCTTCCTCTTTCGAAGGTCCTCAAAAATGTGACTAACCATATGTTTTCAGTATGATTATGAAAAGTTACAGGTAGCTTCGGCTTTGGGATGAAGAACTTCTCTTATGACGGAATGAAGGGAGATAAAGAGTGGGCGACAAAGCTAAAAGCCAAGGACCTTCGACCTAACATATTGACGAAGCTCAAGCATGAAGATGACTGGAAGGGGCTAAAGACCTTATAGTCCTCAATAATTCATGTTAGGATTATAGGCAGTTACCAGGGATATAAATGTACTTTTATCCTGGTTGCGTCCTGTGCCTGTAAATAGATGAACAGTAACAAGGTACTGTTCACGCTGGATTGTACTCGCTCCCAAGCCATTCTCGCTCTCTCATCTTCTGGCGAGCCGAAGGTATCATTGTAATATAAATATTGTTAATGCTTATTCATGTTTGGTGAAGATTATAATAGATGAATCATAAATATATGACAATTATTATCTTCATTCCTCTATATTCCTTCACTCTCTTATTTAATTATATTCACGTTTATATGATAAAATGATGAAGGTGTGTCCTTCATAACCTTCGTCTGAAGATCATTATATCCGAGAGGAAATAATGCTTCGAAGGACGAAGGTCTTTAACCATTAACAATTGTGTTCCCTTGTTCTTGACATATAGCATTTGAGAACAAGTAGCCAACATTGGCGCCCACATCTGATGAACTCACTTCCACAACCTTCGGAAGAGCATCCATCTTCGACATGCCACCAAAGAAGGCAATGGTGCCAGGGGCTACCCTGCAACCACTGGATACAAATCAAGATGCTCTGTCTCTATGAGAGGCCAGGAACCAAAAGAGAAAGGCCACTAGCCCAACTCTTCAGGAGGATCAAATTGATCAAGAAATCAGGGACCTAGAGGCCATCCATCAGCAAGTGCAAAGGAAAAAGGAGAAGATGGCCTGACTGGCCGACCTTCAGAAGAAGGTTGATGAAGCCGCTGAAGAAATGCATCATCTTACTCAAGATGACTAGGACCGAAGGCCTCAGCACAGGGAGCTTCGTCAGGAGAGCTCATTCAACGAAGATGAATGGTACGATGACCTTCATCATGGTAATTTTACTTTTGATGATGCTTCTCCTCTGGCAGCAGATTTGCAAGGTATCCCATGGCCACAATCCTACAAGCCACCTCAGTTGCCCATGTATGATGGGCACTCAGATCCAAAACAATTCTTGATAAGCTACGAGGCAACAATATCCTCGTATGGGGGCAACGCCGCTGTCATGGCAAAGTCCTTCGTAATGGCAGTCCGAAGTGTGGCCCAGACATGGTACTCCTCCCGTCGGCCTGGAATAGTTACATCATGGCAGAAGCTCAAGCATATGCTAGTAACCAGTTTTCAATGTTTTCAGATGAAGACAGTTACTGCTTAGGCCTTGTTTCAATGCACGCAAGACCACGAGGAGTATCTTCAGGCGTATGTTCGAAGGTTTTTGCGTCTGAGAGCACAAGCACCCATAGTGCCCAATGAAATTGTCATTGAGGCCATGATCAAGGGACTTCGGTCAGGACCTACAACTCAATATTTTGCCAGGAAGCCTCGACAAACCCTAGAGAAGCTCCTTAAGAAGATGGATGAGTACATCCGTGCCGATAATGATTTTCGCTAAAGAAGGGAGGAAGCCTATAGGTTTTCTAAAATGACCAGGGGTTTCGGAGGGAGACTTCATCCTAGGAATGTACGATCAATTCATAACTCCATTGCTAATGATGAAAGGGCTAGCAATGTTTAGCATAGCCATCACAGTTCTTAGTCTTCGAGCATGCAACAGACTTCTTTCAGACCACCAGCTCCGAGAGGTAGAGGAGGAAGGAGTTTTAGTGGAGGAAGGTTCGACAATCAACCCAGAAAGTTGTATTGCCTTTTTTGTGGCGAGGACAAGGGCCACACAACAAGGACATGCCAGGTCACAATTCAGAAGCAAAAGGAAATTGTTGAAGCCGAGGCGCGACAGAGTCAGCTGAAGCAAGTCCTCCACACTGCTTCATGTTATTCTCCATACATCCTAGAATACGTAGGCAATGAACAACCTACGACTTCTGTTGCTTCAGCAAGCCATTCCTGAACTTCCTGGCCTCAGTTGCCACCATCACCACCGCTAGTCCTTAATCAGCAGGGCGCAATCATACTCAGCAACAGCGTGACCTTCGAGAGGAGTCCGAAGCTCGCCAGTCAACAACACTGTGCCTGAATCAAAGCATATTTAGTAAAAGGACTACAGTGGCTCGCCCAAGGAATATGTTGATCTGGTGTATCTTAACTCTTTCTGCCTTCATATTTTCTTGAAAGAAAAACAATACAGGAGGGATTAATTTTCAATGTGATGTAATAATATTTTCGTTACACCATTGAGTGTGACAAAAAATTAAGTTCCGAAGCTACAAAGCCGTTCCTAAGGGAGCGCAGAGTAAGTTCTGAAGCTACAAAGCCATTCCTAAGGGAGCGCAGAGTAAGTTCCGGAGCTCTAAAGTCATTCCTAAGGGAATACAGAGCCAAAATGCCACCTAAGTAAAAGGTGAAGAAGCTCCAAAGCCATTCCTAAGGGGATGCAGAGCTTAAATACCACCTATATCAAAGGTGAACAAGCTCCAAAGTCGTTCCCAAGGGGATGCAAAGCTTAGCTCCAAAGTCGTTCCTAAGGGGATGCAGAGCTAAAATACCACCTAAGTAAAAGGTGAAGAGACTCCAAAGTCGTTCCTAAGGGAATGCAGACTCCGAGTGTGTTTTTGTGTGGGTGCTCATTGTAACACCCTGGGCTTTAAGGGACAAAGCCGGGTGCATCTCATACATGCGCCAAAGAAGACAACATATATAATCACAGAGTGTATAGAGATAAATGTCACAATAATCAGAGTACTTATTACATAGCGGAAGTCTTACAAAATAAAAGATAAATATAGTAGGATCTAAAATATCCTTGGCGCCAGAAAGTCAACTGGGAGACGCCACCTAGATCGAATCGAACTCCTCGATATGCGGCTCCTCTTGAACCACCTGATCTTCTCCTGTGGGGGGTGTGAGACAGCAAGGGTGAGCTCACACATGTTCATCGCTCAAGAAGTTGTGGGGAATAATGTGGCATGAACTCACCAAAGGTGGGAGTTCATGAAGTGTAAGGCTTACCAAAGAGAATGGTTAAAGCTGAGCATTGCTTTTAAAGTTGGTCAAAATTTTATTAGCAATTACTATGTGTAAGTAAATACCAAACCATAATAAATAATAAAACAAAATTAGTAACAAATTCCATGCAATGCAAATGACAAATTGAATTTAAGTTCCATAGTTTAATCATGTGAGGGTCCGAGCCGCTCATGACCGTGAGCACGACTAGTGTCACACCCGGTTTTTTAGAAGGTAAACCGAATGCGAACCATGTACGTGCCAGGATCAGTTATTCACGTACACAGCAGTTACATAACATGGACATCATCACACAGTGCCCAAATAGTATTTAAAGGGGAAATAATAGTCGATTACATCATACGTCTGAGACGTCCACATAGTTCTTACAATAAATCAAAGTGCGGAAAAGAAATGTAGATAACACGGCCTTCACAGGCAGCCGACTGGGGGTTGCCGCTAACCCACACCTAGAACTCGTCGTAGTCTTGGAACTCCTGGAAGTCTCCTTCCACAGCTTCATCTTCTCCTGAGCAGTGGTTGCAATGCTGACAACCTGGGGGGGGGATTGGTGTGTAGAGCAAGGGTGAGTACACATCAACATACTCAGCAAGTATCCTGTTTGGCTGTAGTGGACTAGCTTTATGTGGGGATAAGTCAAGCAGTTGCTTTTAGTTGGTCAGGTTATTACTTACTAGTAGAAAGCCAGGTTTTAACATTAACCCAAGTTATTAGCCCAATGTATCCTTTCCAAACGGAAAGAATACCACTTACCAATACCATAATCATAATCAGAACCATCAATCTCATTGCCACCTGTACCAAAATGCCTCTGATCAAGTATCACTAATCTCTGGAGCTCCCTTGGCCGCTCATAACCGCGAGCACGGCTGATATATCAGTTTCATAACACTCTGCAGAGGTTGCGCACTTTACCCACAAGCCGTGATTCCCTCTTGCCTCGGGCTGATCAAACCCTTAAACACTACCAAGGTGAATAGGCAGGGTCTCACTACGTAGCCTTTACAAAGATTCCCCGGGGCTGTAGCCACCCGTTAGGTTTCCTAAATGTACCGCACTCCTCCCCAAGGGACAAATCAACCTTGGCAGAGCGAGCCGCATACACCGAGCCCCATTGACGGCACAACGGCTAAGCGAACTACACCCCGGTTCCTCTAATTATTCAGCTAAGGGCGTCCCATTCCACCCTCATGGTTGCACTGTTTTCCCGGGCGGTCATCCATTGAACAGGTCCTTACGGAGAGGCACTCGAGAAACCGCTTGAGTCCCCTTAAATGCCACAAGTATGATCATAAATAAGAAGGGGAAAACAGCGTATCACAGATAATCACATCATGTTCATTGATTAGAGTTGAGCAATAGCATCAAACTAAGCAGTAATAATCCGACCCAGATAGGTAAACAAGGACATGGGTAACAAAAGCTAGTCAATCCTTAAGTATAAATGTGTAATGCGGGAGGTGAATTAAAGAATGAATAGGACAAAGATAGGTCAAAGGACACTTGCCTCCACCAACCGACTGCTGCTCAGGGGCTTCTCCTGCGAATTCCTCGGGCTCTTCGACCGGATCGTTCTCTATGCGAGCGCAAACATACATACATCCACACATTTAATACAAAAGAACAGTACACCATACAAGGGAACAGGTAAAACGAATATGCATCAAGTATGACATTCGACATCGCATTTGTTATGGTTAGAAAGAAACGGGAAAGATCTCGCAGGGGGTTAAAGTTTATGCACTAATGATCAGTTACAATTGGTTCTTAACAAAAGAATTCTGTTATATATACTAATGAAAACCTACTCATTTTAAGTTGGTCAACATTGCACGAGATAAACAATTAACTACGTGAATCAATAGCATAACGGAATTTTAAATTAAACTTCCTATTTTCCATAGCATGAACAATGATTAGCCTACCTAAAATAAGGTAATCATGATCACAGAAAGTAAATAAAATAAAATAAAAAAAAATAAAAAAAAACAGAGGGGGGGGGGGGGCGGTTGAACCGGCCCTAGGGCGGTTGAACCGGCCCTGGGCTGGGCGGCCGAGCTGGGGCGGGGCGCGGGCGCGGGCAGCCGAGCTGGGGCGGCTGGGCGGCTGAGCCGGCCCCCGGGCGGTTGAACCGACCCTGCGCAGGGGGCGCGGCCAAGGGCCAGGCGGGCGGGCCAGGCGCGGCCAGCGGCCGGCCGGGGCGCGGCTGGGGCAGGCTGGGGGCTGGCCGGGGCGCGGCTAGGCGCGGCCGGGGCCGGCCAGGGCGCGGCCAGGCGGCCGGGGAGCGCGGCCAGGGCCAGGCGCGGCCGGCGGGCTGGGGGAAAGGGGAGGGGAGAGGGGAGAGGGAGAGAGAGGAGAGAGGAGGGGTGGGCTCACCGGCGTCGGGGAGCGACGGCGAGGGGCGGCCGGCGGCAGGGGCGGCCGAGGGCGGCGGTTAGGCAGGGGGCGGCGGCGGCTTAGGGCAGGGGTAGGGGCGGCGCTAGGGAGAGAGAGAGGGAAAATGAGAGGGAGAGGGAGAGGGTTTGGGGAAAAAGGGAGATGGGGGGGGGCGGCTGGGCCTTGCCAAGGCCCAAGAGGGGGGCGCCAGGGGCGGCTGGGCCGGCCGGGGTCGGCCCACGGCGCGGGAGAGAGAGAAAAAGAGGAGAGAGAAAGAGAGAGAAAGAAAAAGAAAAGATTATTTCCCTGTTTTCGAAATCCGATCTTTCTAGATGAATGCATTTGCACTTTCAAACAATCAAAAAAAATGCAAGGTTCGGCATGGTGCATCAAACAACACAAAGTATTTTTAGAGTTTTTCTTACACGGGAAATCCAAACCGAATCCCGCTAAAACTTTGGAAAAGGTCAAGGTTTAGCGAGGGAAAAAAAAGAAAAAGAAAAGGTAACGCCCGAATTTTGGCGAGTAAAGAAAAGAAAAAATTCAACTGCAAAATTCGGGGCGTTACAACTAGTATACTAGTTTTACACTCTGCAGAGGTTGCGCATCTTTACCCACAAGCCGTGTTACCCATCTGCCAAGGGGTCATGAATCCCATACACCTCTACCAAGGAAGCGAGGCAGGGTAACACTACGAGGCCTTTACAAAGTTCCACTAGCTTCAGAAATCCCGCTACAGTTTATAGGAAGCTCCAGTGCAGGAATCCCTCGCCTGACTGCCATCGCAGCAAAATCAACCCAAGGACCTCCCTACACTGACCACTCCCCTACTGCCCTTGCCCCTTTCGGGTAAGGAAGACCTCCACTAGCTTTCCTAGTTAATCAGCCAAGGGCGTCCCATTAAACCCTTGTGGTAGCACTGTTTTCCCGGGTGGTCGCTCCATGTTCCAATTAATATAATGATCTTATCATGAACATAAATAACATAACAGAATAATTGGAACATGGATGTAATGAAATATTAATCCCAAAACCATATAGAGCAATAGCATAACCACCCAAGTGATTCAGGGATAAACAAGGTAAAAGGATAAACAGACTAGGGTGACCTATTGGATCCCATCAAAATTAAACCTATGCATTGAATAGTGATAATAAAGAACATTATTGGGTAACAAAAGTGGATCAAGGGCACAACTTGCCTGGCACTTGAGATTCCAATTACCAGGGTGATTCTTCAGATCCTCGTGTTCACACGCTAGTCGTAGCAATACAAACAAACATATCTTCAACATAAACATCATACTGCATCATACCATCACATCATTCCGCATAGCATTACATCATACATCATATTGCATCAGCGAGAAAATTGTGGAGAAGGAAAAATGATCCTCCAAAAATATTTGAGGGATTATGAAGCAATGTGTTGAAGCACAAAATATACCTTTGACAGAAGGGAAATCTTCGTCAGTAATGTTATTATGCAATAGCCGTGGCAATGTATGAGGTATTCAATCAATAGAGCGAGCAATGTTTCTTTGCGAAGCATGAAAAGAAGGGAAGGTGTTTTTTCACCGAAGGCTCAAAAATGGTATGTACACAAATTTCATGCATCACAAAGAAACACATTACATTAATATACATATAAATATTTGATATTTGACCCATATTCAAATATTACATTTCCTAGTATACAAGAATTTAGTCTTCCTTCAATATCCTTTCGGCCGCTTCATGTAAAAGTTTGTTGACGACTTCGTCAACAACTTCGTTAGCAATCTTCATTACATCTAAAGCCTCTTTCATAATTGGATCCGCTTCAGGGTTGTATGGCTCCGGCGGTGGTGAAAGGCCGGCTGTAATAAAGAGCATAATAGTGAATTTCGAAGCTATAAACAAACAACAAAAAACTTTTTAAAAGGATACCTATAACCATTGCGCGTTCAGCAGCTTCTTTAGCTTCATTTGCCTCCACTCGGGCATCGTGGGATTCTTTTTCACTCTTTTTTATAGCTTCATCAGCCATCTCACGACCGCCCTTCATCCAAACATCGGAATAGAATTTTCTGCCCATCAAAGTAGCTTCGGTTGAAGGCTCCTTCGTATTGTCTACAAAGAAGATGGCTTTTGCCTGGGCTGTAGCCTTAACGTGTTCACCGCCGGTTTTCTCCAAAACTGCTGCAACCCCTTGGTCACCGACGAAGGCACAAAAATCCCCACGGTCGCTGAGTATTTATTCAAAAGTTTCGACCTCTTCGCCGATCCATTGAATAACTCCTTCGGGATCGCCTCGGATAATTTTTTGCTCTAATGAGTATGCATGCACCTTTACAAAACTATCTTTTAGTTTCTTCGCACAATCCATGGATACTTTGTAGCATTTTTCTCTAGAATCTCGAAGTTCTTCAATATTTTTCTACACCCTTGCTGTTTCCATTTCACTTATTTCTTGTTTTGCCTTCGCAACTTCAAACTTTTCATTCATTCCAGCAAGTTTCTTCTTTAAACCTTCAACCTCGGCTTTGTGAGCATCGGCTTGTGCGTTGAGCTGGGCTTCACTGGTTTTCAGCCTATCCACTAAGGAGAGCAGTATTTTGTCTTTTTCAAGAGCTTCATTACTTAGTGTAATAACTTCTGATCGAAGATTTCCAAGTGCTAGCTGGCAGCTTTCATCTTCGGCTTTCTTCTGGGCCTTTAAAGCCTTGATCAAAATTAAGCCCTACAAAAATAAAGGATGAGCACATACTGAAAAGGAAATAAACTACAAAAATAATCTGCTTTCTAACAAGTTAAAGAGTACCCACCTTCAGACAATTATAGGAAAGGCTATCTGCGAGTTCGTCCTTCGTCATTGCAGACAAACCTAAGTCAAGCTTCGGATATCCTACATTGTCTACCATCTCTCGACAGACATGAATCTCTTTATTGTCAGGCAAACAATAAAGGAAGTCATCTTCATCATCCCCATCATATACCAATGTCACACCCGGCTTTAAGGAACAAAGCCAGGTGCATCTCATACATGCGCCAAGAAGACAACATATATAATAACAGAGTGTATAGAGATAAATGTCACAATAATCAGAGTATTTATTACATAGCGGAAGACTTATTACAAAATAAAAGATAAAGTAAAACGAACTAAGGATCGTCAGCGCCAATGTCAACTGAGAAACGCCACCTAGATCAGATCATACTCCTCGCCTTGTGGCTCCTCCTGAACCACCTGTTCTTCTCCTGTGGGGGGGGGGTGTGAGACAACAAGGGTGAGCTCACACATGATCATAGCTCAACAAGTTGTGGGGTACCGGTGGCATGAACTCACAAAGGTGGGAGCTCATGTGATGTGTAAGGCTAATCAATGATAGGGGTTAAAGCTGAGCATTGCTTTTAAGTAGTTGGTCAAAATTTTATTAGCAGTTACTAAGTGTAAGTAAATACCAAACCATAAGTAAAGTAATAGAACAAAATTAATAATAAACCCATGCAATGCGAATGACAAATTGAATTTAAGTTCCATAATTTAAACATCAGAGAGTCCTGAGCTGCTCATGACCGTGAGCACGGCTAGTATACCTGTTTTACACTCTGCAGAGGTTGTACCCTTTACCCACAAGTCATGTCACCCATCTGCCAAGGGGTCGCGACTCCCATACACCTCTACCTAGGAAGCGCGGCAGGGCAACACTACGAGGCCTTTACAAAGTTCCACTAGCTTCCGAAAACCCGCTACAGTTTATAGGAAGCTCCAATGCAGGGTTCTTGTCTGACCGCCATCGCAGCAAAATCAACCAAGGACCTCCCTACACTGACCACTCCCCTACTGCCCTTGCCCCTTTCGGGTAAGGTAGTCTTCCACTAGCTTTCCTAATTAGTCAGCCAAGGGCGTCCCATTAAACCCTTGTGGTGGCACGTGGTTCTCAAGTTAAGCTCTATGTTCCAATTAACATTAATGAACTTGACATGAACATAAATAGAATAACAAGAATAATTGGAACATAGATATAATAAATGATTATCCCAAAAACCATGTAAAGCAATAGCAAACTACCCAAGTGATTCAGGGGTAAACAAGGTAATGAGATAAACAATCTAGGGTGACCTATTGGGTCCCATCAAAATTAACCTATGCATGGATAAATGATATTAAAGAACATTATTGGGTAAAAAGGTGATCAAGGGCACAACTTGCCTTCAATGAGCTCCTGCTCAGCTACTTCAACCTGCTGCTCACCAGGATCCTCGGTCACGGGCTCTTCTACTCGCCACAATACAAACAAGCACATTGCACATAGAGAAATTAACATCACACCAAACATGTAAACAAAATACACAAAAATATTCTACACATTAAAATAAAATTCTAGGAACATGAATCATAATTTTTGGAGTTATAGAATTTAAGTTATGGATTTTCAAAGGTTTTATGTGTTTAAAATAGGATTAAGTGAGAATTACATTTTCTTACTGTTTTCATGATAAAACAGAGGCTCTCAGTGATAGAGAATAAAATTATAAAATTTTAGGAACTGGAATGGGTAATTTTGGACTTCGTATACATTTTCTATGAATTATCAAAGTTCTAGCAATTATTTTCCTATTGAAAATCCGTTTATAAATTATTTTCTCTGGTTTTACACTGCTCTGGACTGGGCGTCAAATTCTGGTTAAATCAGGGGCTCTGGCGCAAGACTCCACAGACACAGAGGGCTGCACAGTGGACGGCGGGTTATTTAAAGGGTTTCTGGGGGGTTCTCTAGTAAAATTCCCAGGCCGAATCGGTATCCTCGGTTCCCAGCCGTCCGATCAAGCGTGAACGGCCCAGAATAGATCGGCCCATATAATGAACCAGCGCGCGCCCGCGACCACAGGACCCCAGATCTACGGTCAGCATCTAACGGGACACGACCAACTATGGACCATTCGATCCGCTCAACGGCTCGGATCAAATCACCGAAAGGGGGTACTTCTATATCTATTCTCAGCCGTTCACCACTGGATCAATGGTCCGGATCATTCCACGAATAGGTACGCGCAGGAAATAAGCTACACCGTTGATCACCGAACCAACGACCATCAACTCGTCTTCTACCCCCAGCACCGCGACGGTGTCGCACCCGTTTCCCCCACGACGGAGGCCTCACCGGAGGAGGTCAATCCCAAGCTCCAGTGTGCCAAACTCTAATACGCTGGGCGCGGAATGAAATTAAGATGAAGGCGAGCCAGGAGAGCGGGTCCTTACCCTAAGTACGGAGCTGCTTCGGTCGGTCCACGGCGAGCCACAAACGCGCGGTGGCGGTGACGAACTAGGTGCGCTCCGGTCACCCTCCGGCCCCGTAATCGCCACCAGAACGGACCAGGGGCTCGAGCGAAGCCTTCGGGCCGCACACGGGGATCCAATTGGGTGCCGAGCACGAAGGACGACGGTGGCTATCTATCGGTAGTGGGCACGGGGATTCCGGCGAACAAGGCTTGCGAGCGAGGACGAGGGGGTCGCGGCTTGAGCATCTATAGGCGCAGGGGGATCGACTCGGGTCCACCAAATCCCGTCCCCCGCGGTCGGGTTCAACGGTCCGCGCGGTCACGCCATGCCGAGAAGCTCGGCGGCAGCTGCGCCCACCCGTGCGCGAAGAAGTCGGGGATGACAAGCGGGGTCCACGCGGCAAAGGGCTCACGTGAGGTGGGTGCGACTGGCAACGGGCCCAGCACGTCGGTGTAACAGAGAGATGCGCAGGCGCGTGGGAGGCCGACGGGCAGGGCCCACTTGTCGGCACCGCATCATAGTTGGGCTACGCGGAAGTTGGTCAAATGTGCCGATTTGGTGGCTTTGGGGCCCAACCGAGTTAACACTTTTTTTTATATTTCTTCTCCCCTTTATTTTTAGAATTCACATTTGAATTTAAATTTGTTTTGAGATTCCTTGATGATCAAAGTGTACCAAATTCAAATTTTTGAGTAAATAAATATATTCTTATTTATATATTTTATTTTACCTCATTTGTTTAATGTTGTTTTCTCTTTTCTCCATTTTCTAGAATTCCCTTTTTAAATCTTAAATTCCACTCTAGTTTTAACTTATTCATTTTTTTATATTGTTTTTACATTGTCACAAGTAATGCACACATAATAAAAGCCCAGCATGATGCACAATTTAGTGGCATATATTCTTTTATTAATTGTTTTTGGGCATGATGTTCACATAAGATGATGCATAAAGGTCAAACTCACACAAAGAGAAATTGTTTCTCTATTGGTATTATTTCTAGCAATTACAAAGTGGGTGTTACAAATCCTACCCCCCTTAAAAATAATCTCATCCTTGAGATTTAGGAAGAACGAGGGAAAAGATGGGGAAAATCTATGCGAAGCTCTTCTTCTCTTTCCCAAGTTTCTCCATCTTCACCGTGGTGACTCCATTGGACTTTGCACATCTTTATCGCCTTATTCCTTGTAACTCGAGTCAAAGCATCGAGAATCTTGATCGGGTACTCCGTGTAAGTCAAATCACCTTGAACACTGAGCTCTTCCATTGGTAACTGTTCCTCAGGAACACGGAGACACTTCTTCAGTTGAGATACGTGGAACACATTATGCACATCCGATAGACTATCCGGTAACTCAAGTTGCTATGCCATCTCCCCAACTCTCCTAAAGATCAAGAATGGTCCAATATAGCGTGGGGACAATTTGCCCTTGACTTTGAATCTCCTCATTCCACGAAGTGGTGACACCTTGAGGTACACATAATCTCCTTCTTCAAATTCCAGTGGCCTCCTTCTATTATCAGCATAACTCTTTTGCCTGGTTTGAGCCACTCTCAAATTCTCTCGAATTATACGGACTTGTTCTTCTGCTTCTTGAATCAATTCAGGCCCAAAGAACTGTCTCTCTCCAGTCTGATCCCAATATAGAGGAGTCCTGCACTTCCTCCCATACAAAGCTTCAAAAGGTGACATCTTCAGACTGGCCTGATAACTATTATTATATGAGAATTCAGCATAAGGTAGACTTTTATCCCAACTTCCTCCATGCTGAAGGGCACAAGCTCTCAACATATCCTCCAATACTTGATTAGTCCTTTCAGTCTGTCCATCAGTCTGAGGGTGATAAGCCGTACTAAAATTCAACTTTGTACTCATATTCTCATGAAAGCTTCTCCAAAATCTTAAGGTAAACTGTGAACCTCGATCAGACACGATCTTCTTTGGTACTCCATGTAAACACACAATCCGAGCCATATATAACTCTGCTAGCTGAGAACCTTTATAAGTAGTCTTCACAGGAATAAAGTGAGCCACTTTAGTCAATCTATCCACAATCACCCATATAGCATCATATCCTTTCTGGGTGCGAGGCAAGCCAGTAATAAAATCCATACCAATCTCTTCCCACTTCCACTTGGGTATCTTCAGTGGATGCAATAGTCCAGCTGGCCTCTGGTGTTCAGCCTTAACTCTTTGACATACATCGCACATAGCCACATGTGCAGCTACATCTCTTTTCAATCCATACCACCAATACTTCCGCTTCAGATCCTGATACATCTTGGTACTACCAGGATGAATAGAATAATCCGAATCATGGGCCTCCTTTAAAATAGTCTCTCGAAGGCTTTTAATATCAGGAACACACATTCTGTCCTTGAACCATACAGTGCCCTGCTCATCTTCCGTAAATTCTGGAACTCGACCTTCAGTAATCAGATCCTTAATCTCTTTTATTTTAGCATCATCAAGTTGACCTTTGCGGATTTCTTGCTCCAAGGTAGGTTCCACATCAATAGTGACTCCTTCAGTATGAGCAACTATCCCCAGGTTAAGTCTCCTGAAATCCTCAACAATCTCATCAGGTAGCTGGGCAACAATAGCTGAATGAACATGCTCCTTGTGACTCAAGGAATCTGCAACCAAATTTGCCTTGCCCGGGTGATAGTGAATCTCCAAATCATAATCCTTAATAAGCTCCAACCAACGGCGTTGCCTAAGGTTGAGATCCTTCTGGGTGAATATATACTTCAGACTCTTATGATCTGTATATACTTGGCACTTGGTCCCCATGATATAATGTCTCCAAATCTTTAGCGCATGCACAACGGCTGCCAATTCCAAGTCATGAGTGGGGTAGTTCAATTCATGTTTGCGTAACTGACGAGAAGCATAGGCAATCACATGTCCTTCCTGCATGAGCACACATCCTAAGCCTTGACCACATGCATCACAATAAATATCAAATCCTTTCTGCAGGTCTGGCATAACCAATACTGGTGGCGACATCAATCTTTTCTTTAATTGATCAAAGCTGTCTTGACACTTCTCGTCCCACTTAAATTCTCTTCCTTTCTCCAAAAGCGAAGTCATAGGTTTAGCAATCTTAGAAAATCCTTCAATAAATCTCCGATAATATCCTGCTAATCCCAAGAAACTCCGAATCTCCGTAACTGTAGTGGGTACTCTCCATTCCATTATCTCCTTAACTTTAGCAGGATCCACTGAAATTCCTCCATTAGAAATAATATGACCAAGAAATGGCACCTCGCCAATCCAAAACTCGCACTTGCTGAATTTGGCATATAGCTGGTTATCTCGTAGCTTCTGTAGCACCAATCTCAGATGTTCCTCGTGATCACTATCACTCTTAGAATAGATAAGAATATCGTCGATGAACACCACGACGAATCTGTCCAAATACTCCATAAACACCTTATTCATCAAGTTCATAAAATAAGCTGGTGCATTGGTTAATCCAAACGACATAACAGTAAACTCATATAATCCATATCGAGTCAAGAAAGCCGTCTTGGGAATATCCGATGGTCTAATCCTCATCTGATGGTAACCCGATCGGAGGTCAATCTTCGAGAATACTCTAGCACCTCTCATCTGATCAAATAGATCCTCAATACGGGGCAACAGATACTTGTTCTTCACCGTAACATCATTAAGAGATCTATAGTCCACACACATCCGCTGCGATCCATCCTTCTTCTGTACAAACAAGACCGGTGCTCCCCAAGGTGAGGAACTCGGACGAATGTACCCAGCCTCTTGTAACTCAGTTAACTGCTTCTTAAGCTTCTTCAACTCCTCTACGGACATCCTATATGGCCGTTTAGAAATAGGGGCGGTTCCAGGTAAGAGATCGATAACAAACTCAACTTCTCTATCAGGTGGCATCCCTGGTAACTCCTCTGGAAAGACATCCGGAAAATCTCTAACCACCCGGATGTTGTCACCAACAAACTCCTCAGGTATAAAGAACATTGCACGCATGGATGAGGAGGTTACTGCAATATTAACTTGAAATCTTTCTCCCTTAGTGGTAGTGAGTTCTACGGTACCTCTACCACATGCTATAACGGCCTTTACCTTTCTTAGCCATGACATACCAAGGATCAGATCTATACTGCTTGACTCTAATATTATAGCAGTAGCTCCAAATTCTCTACCCATAATGGTCAATGTCAATCTACGTGTCATTTGATTCGTCTCAACAGGCCCTTTAGGTGTAATTACTATCATGGGTTTTCTCATATTTAGCAGTGGTATTTCATTTTTGTTGGCATATCTAGCAGACATGAATGAATGTGTAGCACCAGAATCAAATAATATGGTTGCAGGAATTGCATTAACCTAAAACATACCAAGTACGAGGTCCCCACCATCCGGAGTAGCATCAACGCTGACTTGATTAACCTTGGCAATAGAATATCCCTTGCCAGATCCTGGAGTTTGCTGCCTGTTCTGAACTGGAGTAGCAGCAATCCTCTGTGGGAAGACATTTGCATAATGACCAGTCTTCCCACACTTGAAACAAGTAGTGTCTGGACTCTGTCCTGAAAACTTCGTCGGGGTGCCAGTAGGGGTAGCCTGTCGAGGAGGTGGAGTCCTCAGTGGTGACTGCTGAACTGGGCGCTGGCCTCCGCCAGTGCGAACTGGTGTACCCTGAGGTGAACTATAGCGAGGACGAACACTACTGCTTCCTTGTCCTTGAGATATTGCCTTTCTCTTCAAATCACCCAGCTGAACACGCTTGTGTTCAATAGCAAGAGCCTTATCCAGCAGTCTCTAAAATGATGGAAAAGTGTGTGCAACCAGTGCATACTGTAGTGGTCCATTAAGTCCTTCAATAAAATGCTCCTGCTTTCTTTCATCCTCAGCAACTTTCTCTGGAGCATATCTCGACAGCTGAATAAATTTGTCTCTGTACTCGCTGACTGACATGTTACCTTGCTTCAATGACAGAAACTCCTTCTTCTTGATCTTTATCATACCAGTTGGAATATGGTAGTTCCTGAACTGTGTACTAAACTCCGCCCAAGTAATAGTATCAGCAGCATCGTGGGCAGCAGTATATGAATCCCACCAATCAGCAGCAGGACCTGTCAGACGTTCAGAAGCATATAAAACCTTCTCCCGGTCAGTGCATTGTGCAATATTCAACATCTTCTCAACGGACTTCAGCCAATCATCCGCATCCAGTGGATCAGGTGAGCTAGCGAATGTAGGTGGCTTATGACTCATGAACTCCCTATGCTTATCACGGGGTGGAACTGGTGGTGGAGGTGGAGGCAGTGGTACTTGTTGCTGTTGTTGTTGCATTTGTTGTTGCAGCTGCTGTTGTTGCGCCCTCCTTTCCTGGCGTATCTCCTCTCGCTCTTGGCGCAACTCCTGTCGTATATCTTCTCTTTCCTGACGCATCTCCTGGCGTTCTTGCTGCATCTGGGCACGCATATCAGCCATAGTGTCCGCCATTTGCTGCGTCACCGCCATCTGAGCAGCAACCAGTGGGTCAACTCCGCCTGGTGGAGGATTAGGAGGATTCATCTCTGTAGGTTGTGGCTGGGGTTGTCTATATATCCACCGAGTGTGTCGATTAGGAGGCAAATCAATTCCACCACCCCGCCTGGTATTGACCATCTGAGTTAGATACATATGGTAAGAAAATAGTAGACAAGGCAAGTAATTACAAATCATGTTACTTTGGGGAATTTATTATCTAAGCGGATTAATATTTTACCTACCATAGCTAATTTATTACCTTATGGTGGTACATACTAAGATGTCCATCTATAATAATTCAATCAATCAAAGAAGCAAATCAGACATTTAGCATCAGCACCATCAACCAACATTTTTAAAGAAAATAGTTTTAAATTTTGTCTTGGGTTCCCTATCTCTTAAAAAGATCATAGTGGTAGGATTCCAAGGTGTGAATTCCAACTTGTCTTAGAGTAGAAAAGATAAGATTAACCAGAGTAGAGTAGCAGAAGGTGAGACAAGATCAAGATGAGATGAGTATAGAATGAGTCAGAGTAAGGTAAGTAGGAAAGGGTTTGTCCATTTCTATCTAGGTCTCGTCCTACGGTCAACATTTCCTCTGATACCACTTCTGTCACACCCGGCTTTAAGGAACAAAGCCAGGTGCATCTCATACATGCGCCAAGAAGACAACATATATAATAACAGAGTGTATAGAGATAAATGTCACAATAATCAGAGTATTTATTACATAGCGGAAGACTTATTACAAAATAAAAGATAAAGTAAAACGAACTAAGGATCGTCAGCACCAATGTCAACTGAGAAACGCCACCTAGATCAGATCATACTCCTCGCCTTGTGGCTCCTCCTGAACCACCTGTTCTTCTCCTGTGGGGGGGTGTGAGACAGCAAGGGTGAGCTCACACATGATCATAGCTCAACAAGTTGTGGGGAACCGGTGGCATGAACTCACAAAGGTGGGAGCTCATGTGATGTGTAAGGCTAATCAATGATAGGGGTTAAAGCTGAGCATTGCTTTTAAGTAGTTGGTCAAAATTTTATTAGCAGTTACTAAGTGTAAGTAAATACCAAACCATAAGTAAAGTAATAGAACAAAATTAATAATAAACCCATGCAATGCGAATGACAAATTGAATTTAAGTTCCATAATTTAAACATCAAAGAGTCCTGAGCTGCTCATGACCGCGAGCACGGCTAGTATACCAGTTTTACACTCTGCACAGGTTGTACCCTTTACCCACAAGTCATGTTACCCATCTGCCAAGGGGTCGCAACTCCCATACACCTCTACCTAGGAAGCGCGGTAGGGCAACACTACGAGGCCTTTACAAAGTTCCACTAGCTTCCGAAAACCCGCTACAGTTTATAGGAAGCTCCAATGCAGGGTTCTTGTCTGACCGCCATCGCAGCAAAATCAACCAAGGACCTCCCTACACTGACCACTCCACTACTGCCCTTGCCCCTTTCGGGTAAGGTAGTCTTCCACTAGCTTTCCTAATTAGTCAGCCAAGGGCGTCCCATTAAACCCTTGTGGTGGCACGTGGTTCTCAAATTAAGCTCTATGTTCCAATTAACATTAATGAACTTGACATGAACATAAATAGAATAACAAGAATAATTGGAACATAGATATAATAAATGATTATCCCAAAAACCATGTAAAGCAATAGCAAACTACCCAAGTGATTCAGGGGTAAACAAGGTAATGAGATAAACAATCTAGGGTGACCAATTGGGTCCCATCAAAATTAACCTATGCATGGATAAATGATATTAAAGAACATTATTGGGTAAAAAGGTGGTCAAGGGCACAACTTGCCTTCAATGAGCTCCTGCTCAGCTACTTCAACCTGCTGCTCACCAGGATCCTCGGTCACGGGCTCTTCTACTCGCCACAATACAAACAAGCACATTGCACATAGAGAAATTAACATCACACAAAACATGTAAACAAAATACACAGAAATATTCTACACATTAAAATAAAATTCTAGGAACATGAATCATAATTTTTGGAGTTATAGAATTTAAGTTATGGATTTTCAAAGGTTTTATGTGTTTAAAATAGGATTAAGTGAGAATTACATTTTCTTACTGTTTTCATGATAAAACAGAGGCTCTCAGTGATAGAGAATAAAATTATAAAATTTTAGGAACTGGAATGGGTAATTTTGGACTTCATATACATTTTCTATGAATTATCAAAGTTCTAGCAATTATTTTCCTATTGAAAATCCGTTTATAAATTATTTTCTCTGGTTTTACACTGCTCTGGACTAGGCGTCAAATTCTGGGAAAATCAGGGGCTCTGGCGCAAGACTCCACAGACACAGAGGGCTGCACAGTGGACGGCGGGTTATTTACAGGGTTTTTGGGGGTTCTCTAGTAAAATTCCCAGGCCGAATCGGTATCCTCGGTTCCCAGCCGTCCGATCAAGCGCGAACGGCCCAGATTAGATCGGCCCATATAATGAACCAGCGCACGCCCGCGACCACAGGATCCCAGATCTACGGTCAGTATCTAACGGGACACGACCAACTATGGACCATTCGATCCGCTCAACGGCTCGGATCAAATCACCGAAAGGGGGTACTTCTATATCTATTCTTAGCCGTTCACCACTGGATCAATGGTCCGGATCATTCCACGAACAGGTACGTGCAGGAAATAAGCTACACCGTTGATCACCGCGACGGTGTCGCACCCGTTTCCCCCACGACGGAGGCCTCGCCGGAGGAGGTCAATCCCAAGCTCCAGTGCGCCAAACTCTAATACGCTGGGCGCGGAATGAAATTAAGATTAAGGTGAGCCAGGAGAGCGGGTCCTTACCCTAAGTACGGAGATGCTTCGGTCGGTCCACGGCGAGCCGCAAACGCGCGGTGGCGGTGACGAACTGGGCGCGCTCCGGTCACCCTCCGGCCCCGTAATCGCCACCGGAACGGACCAGGGGCTCGGGCGAAGCCTTCGGGCCGCACACGGGGATCCAATTGGGTGCCGAGCACGAAGGACGACGGTGGCTATCTATCGGTAGTGGGCACGGGGATTCCGGCGAACAAGGCTTGCGAGCGAGGACGAGGGGGTCGCGGCTCGAGCATCTATAGGCGCAGGGGGATCGACTCGGGTCCACCAAATCCCGTCCCCCGCGGTCGGGTTCAACGGTCCGCGTGGTCACGCCATGCCGAGAAGCTCGGCGGCAGCTGCGCCCACCCGTGCGCGAAGAAGTCGGGGATGACAAGCGGGGTCCACGCGGCAGAGGGCTCACGCGAGGTGGGTGCGACTGGCAACGGGCCCAGCACGTCGGTGTAACAGAGAGATGCGTAGGCGCGTGGGAGGCCGACGGGCAGGGCCCACTTGTCGGCACCGCATCATAGTTGGGCTGCGCGGAAGTTGGTCAAATGGGCCCATTTGGTGGCTTTGGGGCCCAACCGAGTTAACACTTTTTTTTATATTTCTTCTCCCCTTTATTTTTAGAATTCACATTTGAATTTAAATTTGTTTTGAGATTCCTTGATGATCAAAGTGTACCAAATTCAAATTTTTGAGTAAATAAATATATTCTTATTTATATATTTTATTTTACCTCATTTGTTTAATGTTGTTTTCTCTTTTCTCCATTTTCTAGAATTCCCTTTTTAAATCTTAAATTCCACTCTAGTTTTAACTTATTCATTTTTTTATATTGTTTTTACATTGTCACAAGTAATGCACACACAATAAAAGCCCAGCATGATGCACAATTTAGTGGCATATATTCTTTTATTAATTGTTTTTGGGCATGATGTTCACATAAGATGATGCATAAAGGTCAAACTCACACAAAGAGAAATTGTTTCTCTATTGGTATTATTTCTAGCAATTACAAAGTGGGTGTTACAACCAAGGACCCTCGATGGTACTATAGATCCCTGGCATAATGTTGCGCTTCGGCAATTTGCTCTTTTGTTATTTTTTCCGTGAAGCATGACACACTATAAATTCCAATTCCTCAGTAGATGCTCCGGGAGCAGGGGATTCAGATTCTTCGGTAGCCCTCTCTTTTTCTAATAGTAATGGTGTTTTTGCGGCATCCGAAGGTCTTGATTCAGCACCCTTTTTAACAGCCTCCGAAGGTCTTGCTTCAGCAGGAGCCAAGGGCCCAGCCTCAGTTGCAACCTGTGTCATGCCAGCTTTGACAGATTTCTTTGTATTCGCGCCTTCCACGTTAGGTGCTTCAGCAGAAGCAGGAGTTAACCCCTTTGTGGATTCCATAACAGCGTCTAGTACGCTAGCCATTCTTCTTCTCTTCGGAGTTACTGAAGCAATTTTTGCTATCTTTGGTACCTCCGACTCTTGAAACGGACTCAAAACCCCTAATTGTTCAGCTGTTATCTTTGGTTTTGGCTTTTTGGCCGATTCCATTCTAGCTTCGGCGGGAGCGGGGTGACTTGACTCAGTAGCAGAAGACCCTTCAGGAGTCCTCGGCTCTTCTGCTGTTTCAGTGCGCTTGGGGCGATGTGTCAAAACCTTAACCTTCTTTGGCTTCGGCGTATTAGAAATCACCGAAGCAGCAGCTCTTATTTTCTTCCCTTGCTTTCGTGAAGGGTAGCAGTAATCTGGGTATACAAAACCAATGACATCAAAAACCCTATTTAGCCTCTTCTTGCCTCAACCTCCGAAGGCCGCAGTCATAGCATCATCTTCGGCCCTTGAATAAGCACCAAGTAATTCATCGCTGGTTGCTTCGATGGCATCTAACCAGTCGTCATTTGGCTCATCAAATTGGCTCCTATATTTGAATGTATACTTCAAATAGATTAGGCCACCTTTGCTAGACCCAGCAGCAGCCTTCTTCGGCATCTTCCACCCACTTTCGAGTGGCCACACTTTGTAAGCAATATGTTCCTAGATTAAGTCCCTCGTGCCTATGTAGGTGCATACCGTGTTAAGAGCAGCTTGGCACGCTTGTACGTCGTTTCCAAGGGCAAGCGATGGTCTCCTAATGCTGAAGTGAGACCATATGGGACATTGGATAATCCCCTTGATATCTTCCCTTTCAACCAGATCATTCTTCACATAAAACCATTCTTGCATCCAGGCCCCTAGCCATCTCTTGCGAAATGTTGGAACTGGATTGCTTACTTCAAAACGGGTTACGAAGCCATAGCAACCAAAATTGTTGTGATATTTTTCTTTTCCGGTGGCCTTTGTCTCATAAGACAATTCATGCATATTGCAGAAGCATTTTACATTTGGTTCTAGTCCTTGGCTCCTCATGGCCCAAATATAGATTCCCATCTTGATGATGTCTTCAGCAGTAAGCTGATGAAGGTAGATCTTGAAGGTTTTCAACACTTTAACCAGCATCTTATCTAAAGGAAACTGAAGCCCTGCTTTCATGAAGCTTCTATAGACAACCACCTCGTCAGTTTCCGACAGAGGGACGTTATTCTCTCCTCCAGCCCTCATAATAGAAATGTCACGAAAGTATCTTCCCCTCATTGCATCAATTTGTCCCTGCTTCATTGTCCATTTCTCGAAGACAACATGGCTTGGCCTCCTATGATTTAAGCGCATCATTGCCTCTACGACAGGACTTGGGCACTTAAGCTGGAATAATTTGGGTGGTTCTGCCACAGCCCCATGGCTTGGTGGGTCTGGCATGTCAGTGTCGTTCGCTACTCTAGCGAAAGGAAGGTGTTTTTTCGGACCTTCGGCTGACGGCCTTTGTCCACGTCGTAGTCCAAATTTGTTACAAGGAAACAAATTAATATTGCGAGGGGCTACTATTGAAGGCCTTCCTCTTTCGAAGGTCCTTAAAAATGTGACTAACCATATGTTTTCAGTATGATTATGAAAAGTTACAGGAAGCTTTGGCTTTGGGATGAAGAACTTCTGTTATGACGGAATGAAGGGAGATAAAGAGTGGGCGATGAAGCTAAAAGCAAAGGACCTTCAACTTAACATATTGACGAAGCTCAAGCATGAAGATGACTGGAAGGGGCTAAAGACCTTATAGTCCTCAATAATTCATGTTAGGATTATAGGCAGTTACCAAAGATATAAATGTACTTTTATCCGGGCTGCGTCCTGTGCCTATAAATAGATGAACAGTAACACGGTACTGTTCACGCTGGATTATAATCGCTCCCGCGCCATTCTCGCTCTCTCATCTTCTGGCGAGCCGAAGGTATCATTGTAATATAAATATTGTTAATGCTTATTCATGTTTGGTGAAGATTATAATAGATGAATCATAAATATATGACAATTATTATCTTCACTCCTCTGTATTCCTTCACTCTCTTATTTATATTCACGTTTATATGATAAAATGATGAAGGTGTGTCCTTCATGACCTTCGTCTGAAGATCATTATATTCGAGAGGAAATAATGCTTCGAAGAACGAAGGTCTTTAACTATTAAAAATTGTGTTGCCTTGTTCTTGACATATAGCATTTGAGAACAAGTGGCCAACAAACGGAGTAAACCCTGTTGATCTTGAAACAACAGTGTTATGACTCCATACCACTTTTACTAATTCCTCTGGCCACTTTCCTTTTGGCAAATTGAAGATTGATTTCATTATTCCTGTGATGATGATGTCGTTAGCTCGCTCTACTAATCCATTAGATTCTGGATGTCTCATAGATGCAAAGTGTATCTTTGTGCCTATTAGGTCACAAAAAGTTATAAATGTTTCAGCATCAAATTGAGTTCCATTATCAACCGTGATAGCCTTCGGCACACCAAACCGACAAATGATGTTCAGCTAGAAGAACTTCTGGACTGTGGTCAACGTGATCGTAGCTAGGGGTTTAGCTTCGATCCACTTTGAAAAGTACTCCACTGCTGTAACACCCCATGTGTTTATATTTCGTTCGACATGGAGTATGGATTTAACCACGTAATATCAGTGGGTAAAACAGATGCTAAATTTTAAACATCTTCGCCTATCGCGATTTTAATATCGCATCTGTTTCATTTATCGCGAGTTCGACATCATTTTTATTTATCCGGTCTCTTCCTAAATTTTCGTAAAATCGGTGCGTCCGGTGATTATTTAAAATCGGTGCGTCCGGTGATTATTTAAAATTCATCGCTCGCGCGAAGACGAATTGGAAGCTCGACCTCCTTTTACGCTTTTTGTCCCGGCAGATTAATTTGAACTCGGTGACAAAAGTTTAATGCAAAAACGTTAAATTGGACCGAGATAACTTGATCCGAACTGACTATTCGTGATTAATCTGTTCCACTGTTTACAATTATGGAAATTTGTCTGATTCCTATGTAAACAAAAGCGGACTAAAATCTCAGTCTCGATCTCGTTTGGTTCGATTCATGTGTTTCTTGTCTCGATCTAAATATCCAAATATAAATGACAGGTGAAAACTCATCTGATTCCAAAAAATTCACCAAATCAAATCCTGTCCAATTGTTGCTGTCAATCCTCACTATTCAACCCTTTGTTCATCGCTAAAAATCCCGACCCAAAATATCAGCGATTATCTTTATAAAAAAATAAAGAAAGAAATAAAAAAAGAAATCCCCAGCTATTCCTATCCTTCAGCCGCCGTTTCATCAGATTTTTCCACCGTTGCAAAATATCTCTGCGCCATGGAAAAATATTTCTTGCTCCTATCCTTGCGCCGCCCCTGGTTCCTTTATCTACGCGCGGTCTTCTTCTTCCTGGCGTACGCTCCATCTTCCTACGCGCTCCCTGGAAACAATCAGAGAGCTCCCCTCTCTAGCTGTCATGTTTTCCACTAGGCCACCTCCGCCCGTCCTGTAGCTCGCCCTCAGCCACGGTGGATGCCACCGCCACCTCACTCTCCTGCTGGCCACCCTGCTCTCCACCGTCGCCCTGGCCATGGACACCGGTGAACTTGCCCCTGTTCCATGGCCAGCGCGCCGCATCTCTCTGGTGCTCGGTGCCCTCCTATTTCTTAGTCCATGGTCGCGGTTTCCTCTCTCCCTCCCCCATTTCTCTCCAGTTTCTGTGCCCTGCTGCCTACGTCTTGATCCGAGGCTCCTTGGCGCGTTCGCCTAGCCAGCTGAAGTTCTTCCCTAGCGGCCCCTCCTCCATCTCCCTGCTGGCCATGGTGCCCCTGCCCCATCTTCCTCTGGATCCTTGCACGCTCCCAGCCGTGCAGCTTTCTTCCATGGCCGCTGTACCAAGGCCTCCTTCCCCACTCGCAACATTCTGTCGCGTTCCTGCTCCAGCCCAGCCACGCACTTTCTCCCTGCTTGGCTTGACCGTCGGTCTCCCTTTGCTCAGAGCTCCCTCGCCATGGCCCTGGGCTTCGCTTTGCCGGGCCGTGTCCGCCGTGGCCGCCGCGTTGAGTTCCTGACGAGTGCCCTTCCTGTTGCCGTGCCTGGCTCGCCCCTGTGCTGTGCATTGCTTCACCAGCTTGCCCCTACACGTGCGTCCTCGCCACGCCGAGCGCCGTGAAGTCTCTGCGCGCTGTGCTTTTTCCTCCTCTGCTCGGTGCTCCTGCTTCAGCTCGCCCCTGCGCGCGCGATCCGTTCTTGCCTGCGCGCGCCCTACTCGGCTCTCTGACACTCGGTCGTCGCTGCTCCTGTGTGTGCGCGTGCCCAGGTTCCAACTCGTGTTCAATTCCCAGCGAGCAGTGCACAACTTTCATTTCTGTCGTGTCGCTCCGTCGACCCACCTCGCTGTCTCCCTGGTGCTCTGCTTGGTGATTCGATATGGGGCTCAAGCTAGACTGTGAGAGGATCGTTGTGTCGTGCTACTGTGGCGCCCCATCCTGCTCTACCGTGCCCATGACCCCCAATGCCATCTCTAGCCCGCCATGGTACAACGCCGCTGTTAGATCCGGTCTCCAACCCGCCATGGCGTTTGCTAGACTTCGCCGGTAAAGTTCGTTATCGTCCTCTGGTCCTAGCCTGACCCATCCGTGCTGCTCTCCCCACGGTGCACTCGCTCTTCGTCCATCAGGCTTCGCGCGTGCTCGCGTTTGTCGTCGAGCTGTTGAACCCGTCCTCCCTTGCTCGTGACTTCATCGTCGCCAAAGTCCTCACTGTATTCATGTCCTCGCCAGCTCGCTGCAGACTTCAATCGAAGGTCGTCGTCGTTCTGTGCGTCGTCAAGAAATCCCAAGCGTCGGGTGAAGATGAAGCTAGCAGCGTGATATTCACCAAGTGCTCAACAAAAAGCTCGAACAAGTCGTCAATTTCGTGGGTTTAAGTCGGATTTAATGGACGGTAAGTGGATTCGTTATTCGAGTCGACTAGATATGATATTTATTAGACTGCCTGAGTCGTTTACAGTGATTTGGTCGATAGTTGTACATGTTGCTGATCACTTGCTTTATAGTAGTTATTACGTTCTATGTAGTTTGCTTGGTTTATTAGTTTCGAGTAATTTAATATTAGTACGGTATTTAACATGTAATCGACGAAAAACCTGGATTCATATTCGTTAATCAATGTAGTGAATCTGAGCAAAATTTATTACTGGCACACAAGTTGTTAGCCGAATTGTTAGATAGATTAAAGAAATATGTGTGATGCGAAATAAAACTAAATTAGTTCTTGGTAAGCAAAGTGATATAATTTATAAAGCGAGGGATAAATTTAGCATTTAATTAAGTAGCTAATGAGTTATGTTTAGGCTAATTATGTTTAAAGTGTATGGTTTGTTGTTCGTGATGTTTGCGTTAGATTCATTTAATTTAGAGAAACACGATTATTGCGCTTAGTCGTACGTCGGTAACTAGTGTTTCCGTATAAAATTGTACAACGCCTCGCTACTAGGTGTTTAATGTGCTATCGTATAACACTATTTAGATTTATGCTATTCCTGTTTATATGCATTCATGTGCAAAATGCATTTCATTCAGGTACGTGAATTAATCGTGTGATACGGAGAACCAGAGCCAAGTCGACCCCAAGTGCGGGCTACTCCGCATGATGATGTTGATGGACGAATCTAAAGATGGATAATTGAATGAGTACCAAGACAAAGGGTGATCGTCAAGTGGACGTCACCTAACAAACACTAACCTAGTGTTATTCAGGCAAGCCCCGGTGTATTTGCCACCTCCATGCTGTTTTGAAATATTTATCACCTTGTTTGATGCATTAGGTGATAGGAGTTGTGTGCTAAACCGTTGATGCATTTCCTTCCTTGAAAATTGATTACCCTTCCTTGATACCCGTTTTGAAAAGAATTTTATGATGCTTAGCCTTGCTTTAGCAAACAAAAATGTTTTGTTTTAAAAGAAAAGTAATGCTTCAATGGGTGGGATGTTTTTGAAAATAAAACTTGATGGTGGATCCATCACGTCCGTGATGGGTTCAACATCAGAAAAGATGTACCTCTGCCAGGTACCAGACTTTGGGTTTGAAATGATAAAGCTGAGACCGGGCGGTTGACTTGCACGAGAAGGGAGTCTCAGTGTAGTGTCTCCGTCTGAGTCGATTAAGGACCGTCTCGATGTAGGCTTGATGATCGAGAACCTTTTAACTAGTCACATGCCTCATCATGGGTAAGCTTTGCCTCGGGCAGACTAATACCAGAATAAGACAACACACAATGGGAGTGAAGAGATGGCGAGAGTAGCGTGTACCCTCCATGGCAAGAGGCTGGACGGTGGTGTATCTATGCTCTCGGTTGGCGTGAACCTGATCTGGTCTTGAGAACCCCGGTGGCGAGTTGACATATGCAAGGTTTAAGTGCTACATATGTCATGTGATCGGAGATCCCCAGCTGGGTATTAATCGATCCGGATCGCCGTTACTTCTTGGACATGAAGACTTGGTCACTGACCTACACGTAGCAATCCAGTGAACTGAAGGGATGATAAAAAGACGGCTAGTATAGGCCAAGTGCTTGAACTAGGGTAGAAAGAACTCTAGATGCAGGTAACCTTACTTAACCTAACAAGTAAAACTGGATTTTTAAGAATCCACTCATAGTAAGCTTTTCTACAAAACAGAGTCTTTGATTCTTGATAAGCCATACCTTGAATCCCTCTAGCCAGCACACCCTTGAGAGTCTTTTCTTTAGTCGGGTAAGTCTTTCTGAGTAATTCCGTACTCAGGGTTTTATTCCCTGTTGTTTTTCAGGTTATAGTTTTATGCTGCTGATGATGGTGTTAAGTGCCGGAGGGCTCGGCCTTCTTATTAGTCTAAGTACTTCTTCTATACTTCTTATTGAGGATGGTCACTTGAGCTAGCATATATTTCAAACTTACAAATAATTTATAACATTTCAAAGTTTATTCCTTTGAACCACTTTTGTAAGCACTCTGATAAATACAATGTAAACTTGATGTAACTTGTAAAATTTGGTAATAAGATTTCCGCTGCAAAATGTTGGTGTGTGTGATTTGTGTTACTAAATCTTGCGATCCTGGTTGTAAGTGGTTTATCCGGGGTCCTTGGGACACTCGGACGGATCCTGTTAAGTTATCTGGTGCACATGCATAGCGTCTGAGGTCTTTGAGACAAGGACAGGTGCATGTGGGCCCAATAACTTGGGAGGTTCTGCCACAGCTGGTATCGGAGCAGGATTAAGTATATATGGTCACATACGTATTTTCAAAAGAAAGTTTTGGTTTTAGGAAACCTATTTTCAACTAAACACATTGTTCGGTTTTGAAAAACTATAATGCTAGCGACATCCTCTGTTGAGCCCTAAAGTAAGGACTATCAGGTGGCTTAGTTTAAAACCATACCCCACAATCGGTTGGATATTGCATACATGTGTATTGTTATTTTTGAGGCCATTCAGTTTTGAATGGATCTACGCTCAGGTAAGGTGAGATGTGAGAGCATGACCGAACAAATGTTGGTCTAGGGGTGAGTATAGAAAGCACTTGATTATATACATGTTCCACATATGTATATATGAAGGCTGCGATGTGGAGTAATTACTTTTCTGAGAACTCAGTACCCCATGGATGTATATGGGTATACAGACATGGAAATACTGAGAAGTGTAATGTACTTGTAACGACGCACCTACGCTCAGGTAAGAAGGTGAGTTACCATAATGAGTTACCCTATGGTTAAAGTGTGGCAACGGCGCCTATGTGTGGCTCGGCGCTTAATGATGAGCTAGCCTCCATATAGCAATATATGGAGTATAAACTGTGATAAACTATCCTGTGTGAGCTGCATCATGGGAAAAATGGGCTATGATGGATTTTTCTGCAGGTACACTAACCTCGAAAACGTATGTGTAGCTGACGACTAGCAAAATACCGTGAGAGTCATAAGTATGCCACCGATATAGAATGTTATTGCCACAGTATATTGGTAAAAATTTGTGAGGACGCATAGGATGAGCATGCATCCTGATTGTTGCATCATGTTTGTCACCTATACACCCAAAATGCTTCTCTCACCTTTATTCTAATAACCGGTGACTGTAGATAATGTGGTGTAATGTTGTATTGTGAACTTCGATAAAATAGCTGTCCTCCGTTCTGTAGGTAATATATTTAGATATTATACGAGTTTGCTCTTGCACTTGATGTGCTGATAGAAGGTTTGTGACCTGTTTGCCTAAACCTTAAACTAGGCCATGTTCTAATTTAGTGAACCATGACCCAAAAATTTAAATTTTCCTTCATCACTCCATGACCAAACTCATGCAAATGGATGTTTGGATAATTTCTTTATCCAACGCAAGATGTGCATGGGTATAAAGCTAGGATCTCGAGTCCATGTTCTTGCTATTTAATCTGTGACGTTTTAGTTGTCATATTTCCATCTTAGACCATGCCCTTATTCGATTGGCACAAGCAGATGCCCCTATTCCAGTTTGTCTGTTTTTGAGGATCACATCATTGTGTCATCAACCCAACCTAGGCAAGTTATGCCTGATCATTTTCCTTAATTTGATGCCTTTGGTTTCTTCATATCTATCGAAGGCATACCAACTTAATCTTGTGATTGTTGTCCCTCCGTATCTAATCAGATACTGATCCTTGACCTTGTGATCTCTACGATGGGCATAGAAATATGCTTGGGGATAAAGTAACAGTCTCCCGTCGTACTCCTTTCATCAAATTTAGGTTATGGCCATGCCTTGTTCATTTCATTGGGCCATGATCTGTTTGGCTCTCTACTTGTAACCATCCTTACAGATGGAGTATCTCTTTGTACACTGTCACCTTTGCCAAATTCATTTGTGTCGGATGAGATTTCTTATTGGTTATGTCTGATAATGGTGTTATGACTAAAACAAGTGGTGTCGTGATGAAACCGAGGGCCTTCTGTGTGTGTGCACATGGTTGCGCTACTCGGCACACGCTAGTATCAAAGTTAGTAGTCATAATCCATTATGAGATTATATCAATATGTTATCTTCCGTAGACTTCCTCCTTGAAACAATTTCTATGTTGTTTGTGAAGTGATCAAGCAACATCTGTCATCTCCGTTGGATCAAAAGGGCATACCACTTTCATGTGTGGTCTTATTTCTTTGATCTTAGTAGTGACTACTCATACAAGTTCCCTTTACATCCTCTGTGTAAAGGTGAAGACTTGGAGCTTTTTAATGTCGAGAGACAACTGATTAGCTCTCAAAATGGGGATCTGTTTCTCCCGCTGTTGAAGTGCAGGAGTTTGTTCATTCGCTCTCCTATTTAATCCATGTATTCCCGAACCAAGTCTGTTCATCTTGCATGAAGAAATGGATGAACAATCTGACCAACTGGATTTCTACCCAAATGCATGACCTTTTGCTAGCAAATGTGAACTCTCAACCCTTGGCTTACCGATGGTACTGAGAGGACCTGCTCAATGTTAAAAGTAGTTCAACAAGTTGGTTTTGACTAACATGTAACTGCCCAATGAACGAAGGTTGAGTTTAGAGATCATTTTATCGAGTTGTCTAAACTCACTTTGGTTCAACCCATCCTGAGAAAAGTACAAACAAAAATCAAGATTAAGTCAGCCAATAACCACCTAATTATCGCTCTAGTCACGCCTCGACCGCCTCATGCGTGCTTTTCCAGCGTGTGTGATCATGTCGAGTCATGCTTAGTGCTCGATAAAAGCGATTGGTTGCAAAGTCCGCATCTACAGATCCCTCCGCTGGTGATTTTTTCGAGTCTCTATCATTTTTCTTGGACTTGGATTTTTGGGCTAGACACGAGTTAAATGTGATGTTATTCGACATTCACACTCGTCTCGTGTGCTATGAACTTACTGTGACCACTTGTTGGTAAACCTCTTTCTGTGTGTTTTACCCAAGAGGTTGCAACTGATTCTGTTTAGGTAAAATCGCGTATTTGCCGCTCGCCCAACAGACTCAGATAGTACAGTGTCATCAGAAAAAGCAAACTGCACACATGGAACCCTATGTGTTCTTCGGGCAGACACCATCTCTATTGATGGACATCTCTAGATTAGCCTAAGGCAATACATGCTATATCCACTAGAGAAACTGTTGGGGGCTTGTTCTCAAATGCTATGAATTAAGAACAAGACAACATAAAAGTGTTAAATGTCGAACTCCTTCGTCCTTAGAAACAGTATATCCCTTCGGGTATAATGAATCTCGGACGAAGGTTACGAAAGAAAAGACCTTCGTTAGGTTGATAAATGATTAAACAGAGCAACTATATATAATGTACGAGTAATAATACCAGCATTATCATCGATATATTTCCATTATTAAATTCATAAAAACGAATTACAAATGTACCTTCAGATTGATGTAAAGTAAAGGTACAAACGTGATGCGAAAAAGCGTATGCCAAGTCAGCGTGAACAGTACGGGAGTACTGTTCACCTATTTATAGGAACGGGACGCAGCCCGTGTAAAATTACATTGATGCCCTTTACATTTATCAATAACTATAGTAATTCTTCGAGGTCCAATTTGGCTTTTCATCTTTAAGTCGGTTCCTCTTTTCTGTTATTGTGCCGAAAGCCTTTCTGCACATAGCTTTGTGATCGTCTTATCCTTCGTCATGATCGTTTTTCATTCCAGTCAAGCTTCGTCTTAACCATGCTCTTGTATATTCATGACCTGACTCCGAAGGTGCCTGTTCCGAAGGTGCCTGTTCACATATTACACTTGGAAAATATTGTCAAACTATGTTTTTGAGGACCTTCAGGAGCCGAAGGCCCCCAACAGTAGCCCCTCGCAATATCAATTTATTGTAAAGATAAATTCATATTGCGACATGGACGAAGGCTTTAAGCCGAAGGTCCGAAAAAACACCTTCCTTTTGCTAGAATAGCAACAGTCATTGACAAGCGGGGCCCTCCAGTTTTCGACATACTGGGTGTATAAATACAAGCTCACCATGAGTTTATGTGGCACGCCCTTTTGCCACCTGCTTTTTACTCACCCAGCTTTTAGCCTGCGCGCGACAGCATTTGCTCGGTCTTATATTTTTAAGCTTCGGTTTCAAGTCTGGTTTGCCAGCATTCGCAAAGATGTCTGGGGATAAGATAGTTGCTGGTGCTTCGAAGCTAAGCCTTTCTGAGGAAATGCACCTGGGTTTTCTTGAGTCAATGTCGAAGACCAATACGGAAAAGATTGTCAAGGAAACTTTGGAGGGTTTATCTGAAGATACTGGCGACAGTGATAGTTATGATGTGGATAGTGGTGGAGAGGACTCCGAAGATCGCCCGTGGCGGCCTAGTCACTCAAACTTCGGAAAATCAAACTATAAAGCAGAGTCACCTTGAAAATATGAGGGGGAGATATTTCCGAGATATATCCATCGTGAGGGCAGATGACGGAGAAAAAACTACACCGACCCCCGAAGATAATGAAGTCGTGATCTTCCGAAGCTTTTTAAAGGCTGGGCTACGATTCCCTCTAAGCAGGTTTGTGGTAAAAGTTCTGAAAATATATCAAATTTACCTTCATCAACTTACCCCTGAGGCAGTGATAAGATTGGGAATCTTCGTCTGGGCCGTGAGGAGCCAGGGCCTGGAGCCAAGTGCAAAAGCTTTTGCAATATGCACGAGCTAGTATATGAGACGAAAACCCTGGGGTAAGGAGCAATATCATAATAATTTGGTTGCTATAGCTTCGGTGCCCGCTTTGGGTCAAGCTGTCCCGTGCCAACCTTTCGGAAGAGATGGCCCGGGGAATGGATGAAGGAATGGTTCTATGTGAAGAACGATTTGAAGGTTCAGGAAGATATCAAAGATATCATCATGCGCCCTATCTGGCAGCGCTTCGGACTCCGGAAACCAAAGGTAGAAATGGACAAAGTAGCTGAAGAATAACAGAGGGCCTTCGACGTAGTCTGTTCTTTTATTGGGACCAGGGATTTAATGCAAGAGCACATTGCCTTCAGAGTGTGGCCACTTGCAGATAACTGGGAAATGCCGAAGGAGACTGTTAAAGAAACTGACGAGGGTGGACTAATCAGGCTGAAATATACATTCAAGTACGGAGATAAGTTTGTTGAACCGGATGATGATTGGCTGAAAAGCATTGAGAATGTAAGTGATGAATTGCTTGGGGCATACTCAAAGGCCGAAAACACTGCATTATCAGCGGCTTTCGGAGGCCGAAAGAAGAAGAGACTCAACCGAGTATTTGATGCAATTGGGTTTATCTATCCCGACTACTATTATCCAATGCGAGGTCAAAAGAGAAAAAATACTTCTCCTGCAAAGGACACTGCTTCGGCTGCTCCCGGGGAGCCAGCGCCGAAGAGGAAGAAGGTAAAAGTGTTCACACACCCTCCACGCTGTATTGAGCCGGCCACAGTGCCCGAGTTTATTGGCGAGGCCTCTTCGGCCACCGAAGCCAGAGAACCAACTCCAGCGCCAAAATCCAAAGAAATGGCCGAAAGCACCAGCAATAGAAAAAACAGGAGAAGAGAGAACTGAAGAAAGAAAAACACTAGATGTTTTAAGTCCTTCATCAAAAGTTGAGGCAGCTAAAAGCCAGAAGGGGCCAGCAGCGACCCCGAAAAGAAAAAGGATGGTTAATGCGCAAGATGTTTTGGAGACAATTAAATCTTCAAGCACAACTCCAAAGAAAAACTGTTGAAGTGTCTACTGAAGCCTTTGTTGCTGAAACTTCGAAGCAGCAATTTGAAACTGAAGCTGGGCCTTCGGAATCCACCAAGATACAACCTTTGGAGGTCGAAAAAAATGTCAAAGGCAAGTTTAGAAACTGAAAAAGCAAAAATAACAGAGCCGATTCTGACTGAGGAAATTGGCACTGCCACCCCCGAAGCATCTTCCAAAATACATGATTATATTGTGCGACATGCTTCGGGGAAGAAACTGTCTGAAGAAGAGATTTTTGAAGCCAATCACTATGCCCGGAGAACTGAAGTATCCGAGGGGGGCCGTAGTGTTCAATGGGACAAAACGAAGATGATTTCCTGTACTGTCTTCCAGACAATAAAGAATTATCCGTATGCCGGGAGATGGCTAGAAGCATGGGGTTCCCAAAACTCGAAGCTGGCCTTTGCGCCATGACGAAGGACGATCTTGCGGATAGCCTGGCATACAATAGTCTGAAGGTACAAAAATTGTGAATTTTGAAGTTTATGAATTTTGAATTAGTTTTTTGCTCTTATGTTAACTCATTCATTCTTTTGAATAGGGCTTAATACTCAGCAATGCCTTAAGGGCTCAGAAGAATGCCAAAGATGAGAGCTGCACCATTGCTCTTAACAACCTTCGAACAGAGGTTATCAGGCAAGAAACGAAAGCCTTGGAGAAGGACAAAATTCTGCTTACATTAGTGGAAAAAATGAAGGAAGACGAAGCTAACTCTAAAACTCAAGCCGAAGCTCAGAAGCGTGAAATCGAAGATCTTCGTAAACAACTAGCCCGAGCCAAAGAAGAACGCATTCTTGAAGAAACAAAACGAGAATTAAGCGATCAATGGGCAGATCATTTGGAAGTAAATGTTAAAGAGCTTCGTGCTTCGAAGAAGAGGTGCTACGATAAATCCATAGAATGTGTTAAGAAAATAAAATCCAGCTTCGCCAGCGTTGGCGCGTTCTCTAGTGAAGAAAATTTCACAAGAGGAAATCCAAAAGGCCCGATTGAATGGATTAGTCGCGAAGCTGATGTCTTCGACGAAATCTTGAATAGTCGCGGGGACATTTGTGCTTTTTCGGGCGCCAGGGGAATCGTTACCATTTTAGAGAAGAAAGGGTGCGAGCATGTGAAATCTTTGGCGCAGTCTGAAGCTACTTTATCCTCTGAAGATATCAAAGACCCTTCAGCCGAAGCAAGCTAGGTTGGTTGGAAAATTTTTCACTGACATTTGGGACAATGGCGGCCAAAAAATGGCTCAAGAGATCATTCAGAGAAGTGAAAAAGGCATCCATGATGCTAGGGAGGTAGCGAGAGCTGCTGAAAAAAACACAGGGCCCGAAGGGCAAATAGGTATTAATTAGTGATTTTTATTTTGTTGTAATTTTTTATTTTGAACTTTATTCGTAGTTTGTAATAGTAATATAGCCGTGTCCTCTCCTCCCTCAGAACCCGCTGAGGCATCTGCGGACCCTCCCCCGAAGGGAGACGACGAAATTAGACAAATGGCCGAAGCCATCATGGACGAAGTTGTCAATCAGCTGCTAAACGAAGCTGCAGAAGTAGTTCTTAGGGAAGATTAAATGCTATTGTAAAAATACTTGGAAACATGACAAGTGTAAAACTTTGTAACTTTGAATGTAATATATAATCTATTTACGGTTCAATTCTTTACGATGCATGAAATTTTTTCATACATACCGCTTTTTGAGCCTTCGGCGAAAAAACACCTTCCCTTCTTTTCATGCTTCGTAAAGAAATCTTTTATGTGTCACAAGAATTGCCATATTTCTTTGATGAAGAATCTCCAAACTTCATGAAAAAACATTCTTTGAGTCCATAAAAAAGTCTTATGTTGCCTCTCAAATGAAGCTACACTTCTTCTCAATTTATCTTGTGCCTTGGCACAATTTTCTCTTTTTCAAAACATTCTTCGAAGATCAATGATGTGTCCCTTCCTGTTCTCCATGCGAAATGATGGATGATGCTTATGTTATGCAAAATGATGCAATGATGTTATGTTATGCAAAATGACATTTTATGCTGAAAATACACATATCCCTGCCATAGAGCACACAATCTTTTTTATCTCAG